>OX244038.2:45242274-45507716 GCA_945859785.2 Tridacna gigas
AGACTGCTGTTATCATTGTCAATTTTTATCAATACAGCTAGCTTTGGTGTTATTTCTTCATAAACTAGTGATCTTATCTAGGACACAAATTCTCTACGATGTTTATGGTTATCCGCAGTTCAGATTACTACAGAGGATCAATAAGCTACCCTAAACTAGCAACCTGTTACCCGCCCTTGAATCATCATCTATCAAAAAGTAACAGTCTCCTTTTTATAATAGGTTTTCTTAAGTTTTCTGTTTCAGGACAATAGAGGTTGTGTATCAGAGGTAATAAGCTTAGGTTAAATGCATTACTGACTTACCTACATAGGGAGGAGAGTTTTTTTGTCCTGGTATGGGTGGCACATAATCTAATACTGCATCAAAAATATCCACAGATTCTTGGTACTGTGCTAATTTATCATCTATACAGTAGGACTGGTAACCTATACCGAACATTGTGATATATAAAGTAATTTGTATCAGAGGTCCAGACAGTGACCATATTGAAAGCATAAAAACACATATCCACAAGAGTTTTACTGAGGGTCCAAAACAGTTAACTCTTTACCAAACGACAAATTTTTGGACTGGACCAAATTCAAAGCATTTGCAGACGACATATTAAATGTTGCCAAAATAATAATTTTGTCTCTGATAGGATAGTAAACATTGTGGGAAAAGGCGAAAATGCTGGTTACCTGCATTTTCTCCTTTTCCCACAATTTTTTCAAAAGCCTTCTCTTTTAGGGTTGTTAAAAGTTGGGATTGGGTGGTAAAGAGTTAACCCTTTATCTATCACGCCTGTGTTCTGACAACCCTGGGAAAGAAGGATGAAAACATCGTAGGAAATGGAGAAAATGTCCGTAACCAGCATTTTATCTTTTTCCCACAATGTTTTCTACTCCTTCAGAGACTTTTTGTTACTGAGCAACATTTAATTTGTTGTCTCTAAATACTTTCTATTTGGACAATTCTAATATGTCTTGATGACATAGCCCTCACACAAGATACATTCAACCTGGTTTGCAATCTGACTGGTCAAAAAGTTACTCTATAATATTCATCTGCCACTGAGTTTTTCATAAAAGACCAAAAACTCAGTAAACCTGTATGTTTAAAATTTTTAAACCTTTTAGTCTAGAATTGTCATTAATTGTTATATTTAATGGCTGAAGTTTGTAGGTTTACAATGAAAGGAATATTGATGTTGTAGAAACTTTTCTGGTACTTGCATTTGCTTCTTGTCCAGTAAGAAAATTTGACATCTTGTTCAACCTCTGGTCTCACACATTATCAAATTTTCTTAAACAGCTTGAAGCAAATACAAGCTCTAGGAAACTTACTATAGTACAACATGATATTCCATATTTATTGCTCAGGTTAATTTAACCATAATCTCAAATACATGTATCAAGATCTACTTTGACCATGCCAAAGCTGAAGACTTCGAAAACATTATTTAACCCTTAACCACACAATAAAATTTCAGACCTGTCCAAACTGAAAGCACTTGCAGACATCAATTCAAAAGTGGTTCAAATCATGGCATTTGTCATTGATAAGGTAGAAAACATTGTGGGACAAGGAGAAAATGCTGGTTACCAGCATTTTCTCCTTTTCCCGCAATGTTTTAAAAAGGCTTCTCTCTTGGGGCCATTAAAACTCTGGATTGTGTGATAAAGGGTGAACTACACAACAAAATTTGAGACTTGTCCCAGCAGAAAGCACTTGTTGATGGCAAATTTAAACTCAGGCTCAAATGATGGGACTTCTCTTTGAAAGAGTATAAAATTTCATGGGAAAAGGAGAAAATGCCATTTACCAGCATTTTCTCCTTTTCCCACAAAGTTTTCGAAAGCTTTCTTAAGGAGGTTATTAAAACCCAGAATTGGTACAGGGTTAAAATGATAGAAATATCATGACACTTACCTCCATTTCTCTCGATTAATTAACTCTTTACCACACACTTTTAACGACCCTGAGGAAGAAGCCTTTTGAAAACATAGTGGGAAAAGGAGAAAATGCTGGTAACCAGCATTTTCTCCATTTCCCACAATGTTTTCTACCCAATCAAAAACAGAAATCATCGTTTGATCCACATTTAATTTGTCGTCTGCAAATGCTTTGAATTTGGTCCAGTCCAAAAGTTTGTTGTCTGATAATGAGTTAAGCCTCACAAGATGGCCACATTGACAAATTTCAGAATTATCAAATTCACTGACAGTTGCAAACGACAAATTAAATGTGAGTCAGCAACTAGAGAGATTCGCCCATGAAACAGCAGAAAACAAAAAGGAAAAGGAAGAAATTGCTGATTACCAGCATTTTATTCTTATCCCTCATTTTTTTCTTAATTCTTTACTAAAGTAAAACAACAAAACTTTACACTTGTCCAAACTGAAAGCACTTGCAGACGTCAAATTTATTATGTCTCCAAAAAAACAAAGGGATTTATCTTTGAAAGAGAAGAAAACATTATAGGAGAAGGAGAAAGTGCTGGCTTCCAGCAAAGGCATGTTACCAGGATTTTCTTCTTTTCCCACAATAGGCTAATCAAGAGGCCTTCTTCCCCAGAGTCGTTAAAACACAGGAATGTAATTGTACAGGGTAAAGATGTACCAACTTTTTATTTCACTGAACATCATTATGTTAAATCATTAATCCTTTACCACAAAATCCCAAGTTTTACCAACCCTGGATTTCGAAAACATTGTGGGAAAAGGAGAAAACACTAGTTACCAGCCTTTCCTCCTTGTCCCGCAATGTTTCCTAATCTTTCAAAAACAATTTCCTCCACTTAAGCCACAATTATTTTGTTGTCTGCAATTGCTAGAATTTTGACAAGTCCAAAATTTTGTCATTTAGTATAGGGTAAAATTATGTTTCACCTGAAGTATTGCAAGACTGTATTACATATGGCCTGTAACATGCGAAATGAGACTTTGGACATTTGCGTAAAGTGTCGTCCTGGATTAGCCTGCACAGTCCGCACAGGCTATTCCGAGATGATACTTTACGACTGCATAAGATTTTTTCATACAGTAGACTTTTTTGTGAAACAGAAAATCACACAAAAACGGGAAGTGCCGTCTCGGATTAATTACAGACTGCACAGGCTGATCTGGGACGACACTTTTACGCATTATGTCAGAAGGCACCTTTTCATGTGTTGCACTCCATATTACATCAGTGAACATTATCACAAGTTCATTCTGTGCATAAGACAAAACTCTTACAATCCTATCTGTGATCCATACAGACAGACACACAAAAAAGAGAAACAACTGACTTACCTGTTGGTCTGACATATCGACTACTGTGTCCAAACAATCTTGGTACAATGAAATACATAAACAGTAAGAGGACAAATAAACCAACAATTATCTTCCGTGACCTGAAATAAAATTTTGAAAAAATTAACACTTTATCCAGTTAGCAGATGATAGAATTTTAGGCTCTTCCATATTCAAGCATTTGTAGACAAGAAATGAAATGTGACTCAAATAATATGCTGTCTTTGAAAGGGCAGAAAACATTGTGGTAAAGGAAGAAAATACCGGTTACCAGCATTTTCTCCTATCCTCACTATATCTTCAAAAGTCTTCTCCTTCAGGGTCATTAAAAACTGTGGTATAAGGGTTAACCTACCATATACATGTACCATGAAACTTCCTTTTTTCAACTTATATCAGTTATGGTGGTACTTGAGTATTTGAGGGACTCAATGAGAAATGAAGTATTGATTACCACTAACATCATATAAGTGATATAACCAAAAAATCGATTTCAACTGCTTCTATAAACATATTCATTTCTGCTTGAATCATGCTTATTCAACAGTAATGAGATATTTCACCCTTCAACCTTGTGCTGGCAACTGAATTGGCGCTTGGGAAAACTCTACCTCATTTCAGTGCTTTCAGTATCGAGAGAACAGTTCAGAAATAACGAATTAATCAAAGTACTGAAAGTACTGCTAGGCTAGCGAATTTGATAGACTGATTGTTTGTATGGTGTTTAACCCTGTTTTCAACATTATTTCAGTTATGTAGCAGTGGACAGTGCACATATCCATGCTTTCCTGGAGTTTCTTTTACCAGTACTCTGCACAATATTCTTTCCAAGCCACTGGCTGCTTTCCCATATTTATATTAGAACCATCATCGAAACATGAGAGTGAAATGAATCCTGTCATATTGTCTATCATCAATTCTCGGAAAGAAACTTGCCGAGTCGGGGATCAAACTAGCGACCTCCTGTTCCAAAGTCCTGTACAATACCAACTGAGCTGCTGGGGCTAAACGTGCTATTGGTTAACTGTAATCCAGTTTAAGTTTAACCCTTAATCTGCTAAAAATGTTAAACGAAACTTTCAAGCCCGATGGTAAACACCTGAATATTGCTTTCAAAATTACATTTTGGAGAAAACAATATATCCTCTTATCGGACAGTGTAGATCCAAGATCAGACTGCATGCTCTGTGCAGTCTGGTCTTAATCCACTGTCCGCAAAACGTCATTGAGTCGCGGTAGTGCTGGTAAAAGAAACTCCAGGAAAGCATGGATAGGTGCTCTGGCCGCCGCATTATCACTGAAATAATGTTGAAAACGGCGTTAAACACCGTGCAATCAATTAGTTAATATCCAATAGCAAAAGATGTAGTTAACTATTTAACTCTCTTTACTAAACAAAAAATTTTACGCCAGTCCAAATTCAAAGCATAAATTAAAAGTGGTTGAACTGATGAAACCTGATTCCAAAAGGGTAGAAAACAATGTGGGAAAAAAAGGGTAGAAAACAATGTGGGAACAGGAGAAAATGCTGGCTACCAGCATTTTCTCCTTTTCCCGCAATGTTTTCAAGTGGATTTTTCTCCAATATCGGTAAAACTTGGCATTGTTTGGTAAAGGGTTAATATTCAAGACTAGAATATCAGTTTAACATAACAGTTTAACTGTACACAATGATCTAAATAATGAATGACTGAAGGAATGACAAGGGTTCCCTGTCCAGTGAGGGTTAATGTAACTGGGATTTGCTACAAGTTACCTAGGTGTATCTATTAATAGATTCATTCATAATGTTACAGTGGTGTAGGAAAAAGTGATTCTCTGCTTTGCATAGGTCACTTAATTTACATATAAGCAAAGACCTGGTACCTTGTAATTGACATCTTGTTCAGTTTATTACTTTGTATGACGACATATTCAAATTGGAGTGGCAGAGATTTAGTGGTTTTTGTCAAAATTTTCATATATCACAGAATTAAGATTTATAACAGAAAGAAGTATTTTTCTGTGAGGCAGTATTTGGCAACTGTGGGGTTTTTTGTTTACTTTGACTCTAGGTCAGTCTTGATGCCTATAGACTAGCTTCGCTAGTCTAAAAGGCATCATTTACACCAACACTCCATTAAAATACCATGAAAACCATTCTACCATAAAACATCTGAAAATTATTGAATGTCATAACAAAATGGTTGGAAAAATCCACTCTCAGTAGCAGTGAATGTTCTGGAAAAATTGTTCAATCATAAGTGACTGAACAAAAATAGTCACAAAATTCTCTGATCCAATTATAGATCGTAATCTTGTCACATCACTCCAATATGGTCACATGACTTTTAGCATCAACACCGACTACATCAGATGTCAGGAACTTTTCAGGATTAAAATTAGATGTTAGATGCAGAATTTAAGTTGGACACGTATAAAGCTGACAATGGTATCCTCGACCGTCCATGATTCGTGCCCATAAGCAAGAACGAACTGGTCAATCAATGGAGGTATAATCAATAATAAAAACTAGATTGGGGAAATAAACTTGCTGGATGTGCTCTGTAAGCGTGTTGTTTTGTATTGCACCGCTTCTATCTATTTAAAATGTTTACGTTTAAACCCAACATTGATAATTTGATTACATTCTATTTCTCAGGAGTGTGGAATCTTGGAAATTTCTACTTGTCCGCGGACAAGTAAATTACAAAACTCTACTTGTCCACCAGTGTGGCTCACTTGTCCATAACAAAACAATTTTAAATGGCACACATACAGTGACTTGTCAGCAATATGGGAATATTCTTGACAAACCTTCGAAAAAACACTGTTACGGTTCCAAATTCAACCACGGGTATTCTTTCAACTTTGCCTCCTTAAAAGAACAGGTGTTTGTCATATTTCTTGTCAAGATCTGCTTTAGATTTACGTTTGGAGCTGCCGAATGGTTCCAGAGTCTTAGACTTCTCACTTTCTATTTGCATCGAATATTTGATTTAAAAAAAAATTTCTCCAATTTTATGCACCAATTGATAGCTGAACTGAAAACTTTTGGATTGAGACAGCTTCCAGCAGAGGTGTTAAATCATGGCCCATTTCGCACCGAAGCTGTTTAAAATCGGATCAAAGGCTGTGTGCGACATTACTGTCAAAAATCTCTGAATCGGTGCTAAAATGATACTAATAAAATTATTTTAATCCATAATGATGATCTTGAAGGTATTCAGACATTTCTCAAAGCAATTATAATTGATGTGAAAAAACAGCCACATATTTTACTGATCTTGTCATATGCAGTAAATGCTGAGGTAGGCCAAATGTGTATTTTGGGTTTTCAGAAACCAGGGATCATCTCAAGACATTTTCTACTTATCCACAGACAACTAGACCGAAAAGTCACTTGTCCGACGCTGAATTTTCCCCGAGTCGGACAAGTAGGGCATAGTATTTCCACACCCCGTTTCTGGAGGTACCATCCTTGAATTGTGCCACGGACGAATGATGTCATACACGCTTCCTTTACAGGCCAAGCTAATTTCAATCGTCATTTATCATCGTTATGTTAACATAGGAATGATATCGTACAGGATACTTGCAGATTTACACATAAATAAGTCTGGAATTCTTTTCTCAGAAGAACTGTCATTATTAGAGGAACGAACTTGCATGAGGAACCCTCTTCATAAAACACTTGATACAATCAGTGTTCCCACTCACATTTTTTGGGAGGAGTGCATGCACTCCCTGCAGTACAAGTTTGGGTGTGCAAGAGAAATTCTAGGGGTGCACTTTTAATACTGACAATTTTAGAGCTTCTATCGAGGAAAGTAAGGGTCTGCTGTATTAAAAATACATGTGTCTTACTCTGCAGTCAAATGCTCTTGAAAACAATATGGGTAATTTAAAAAAGGATGCCAGTTAATTCTTGGAGTAGTATATCTACATGATTTGATATAAATTTGAAAATTAGGATAGCACGTATGTAACTCCAAAACGTCTAGTTTATACTAGAAATGTGTATTAATGTCATTAAATAGATTTATACTTTTAAACAAATGACATAACAGCTTGATTAGTAGTGATAAAGTGACCGTCACACTTAATACCTCTTGTATATGTCAAAGTTCAGATCTTTTAACCCTTTCCCAAACAAGCCCTGGTTTTCACGTGTCTGCAGTACAAGTCTTTTGAAAACACTGTGGGAAAAGGAGAAATTGCTCGTAACGAGCAATTTCTCCTTTTCCCACAGTGTTTTCTACCCTTTTGGAGAACTTTGTCATTTTCATCAAATTTAAAATTGTCGTCTGCAAACTCTTTCAATTTGGACCAGTCTAAATTTTATCGTTTGGGAAAGGGTTAAGTACCATTTAAAGACTTTACTTGTTGCCAATCGATTCGCCTGAGCTTAAGTTTTGGAGAGTGAAATGTGCATGCACACACAGGTTTCAGGGGCACCACTATCGATCACCAGTGGTGCCAATTGGGATAAGCTAGAAAAATATCTTAATATTTTTGTGCGAGATTATTCAATTATGTGCTTGAATCACGCACGTATGTGTGTGATTGGGGACCCTGACAATTACTTTTGCAATACGGTCAAAAAAGTGGGTGGAATTATCTTTCAAAAAGAAACATCTTCAAATGCCATTCAGAATTAAAACTATATTTGCTCTTTTAGAACAAATTTTGATGCAATTTTCGGCAATGTATCATACGGAGAGAAGTAGCAAGCTGGAGATGTACTTAATTATATCATTTTTTGATCTGATTCATCAGTATTGTTGAAATGCTTGCGAGCACAATTGAAGGACGGGCACAATCCAAGGACAGTCAACAATACCAAGATTTTGTCAGTTAAAAAATTCTGCCTACTTCCTTGTTCTTATCACAGTTCATAAATTAACAGCACTAACACCATTGTGTACATTGAAAATTTATCTAAAAATATCACATATATTCAGTTCATAATTTTAAAGAAAACTTGGAAAGGGACGATTTTGGTTTCAAAAAAGGAACCCCTCGAATACAGGTCAGTCGACAATACTGCATTAGCTTTTAAAATCCCAAACATTACTGTAGTCTACAACTCAAAAACCCAAGATTCAAACTCACAACCCTATGATTTAATACCCGATCTAGCTTATTCCACAAAATATCCATGTCGCTCGTAATGTGGCTTTGCCTCATTCAAATTAGCACCAGATTCTCTTGTCTATATCAAATAAATAATAAATACCAATTGTACTTTCATTATGCAGGTAAACGCAGCACCTCAGAAGTTGTAGAATTACCTATTTAAAGCGTTGAATTTAGCGATTGAATTGGCTACAGTCGACTTCCACCACATACTTCGGTTTCTAAAGTGTCTCGAAAATGGAAAACAAAAGCACCGATACAAAAACAGCAAGATATTACTCATGACAATTTCGTTTCAATGACAGTTTGTTGTCCATGTTGGCTCGTTGAAGATCCGCATATATTTCCGTTATTACCATACTCTGTAGTAAATTTTATTTCCTTAATTGGGAAGAAATAATGGTTTATTGCCTCCATTTGGAAAAATATTCTTTTCTTATCTTTTCTTATTTTTGTTGTTAATATTAAGTAAAAAAATAATAATTCTCTGCGAGTTGACACTTCCGCCAGAATTGTTTTCATTGCCTACGAACTGCAGACTACGTTGTGTGATCTGAATTATTTCCAGGCATGCGGTTAACTCTTTTTCAAACTTTTTGTTAATATCAGAACTTTTCTGTCAATGCGTCTTGCCAAGAGAAATAAATTTGCTCGAAGGTGACAAGACAGCCATTGCAGCAGCCCCCCCCCCCCCCAAAAAAAAAATTCGACAAATTAGGACTTTCGCCCCATAACTTAAGTAATGAATTCAGCCCATACGAATTTGGTCAATGGAAAAACAATAAAACAAGAAGCACATTTTAGTGACAGATATTAAAACAGGGAAGAAGGATAAAATCGTCTGTAGCAGATTCCCCTACATTTTAGTTATTCAAGACTTGTATTCTGTACATCCATGCAACAGCTGCATCACGGGTGTTTGGGCTGCAGGATTTAAGGATGTTTCCGTAACAGATAGAGTAAATTGATTCGATGTTTTGGTAACAAGGCAGTAATATAGTTCCATGATGTTTTTCACACCCAATACATGTCTTCCGTTTGTGCAAACGTTTGTTTGTTTGGTTTTTGTGTGTGTGTGTTTGTTTTTAATTATCAATTGCCACTTGTTTTCTGACAATTATATTTGTTATGTTGTCCCTTCCATGCTGTATACATAAATACATGAAATTAATAAATTTTGATCATCATATCTTATTTTAGCTTTTCACCCATAGTTGATGTAATGAATAATGTGTGGACCCAATCCTAAGCTTGTATCCATAGTAGTTGTCCTACAGATAACAGGATCACACTTTCAGCCAATCCTCAGGTTTTCTGTAAAAATAAAAATTTTATCAAAAATGACACTATTCTTGTTAGCTACGCTTTCTATGTGAAAATAATTTCTTCCGGAAACAAATTGACCGACTTCCAAACCAGAGAGCACCTTTCACTCATGTTGCCATTGCCGTCAATTCAGACCAAGATCAGGCTGCACAAAACGCAGAGTCTGATCGTTGATTTACACTGCTAGCTTTTCTAAGACATTATGAATAGGGACAATCTTGAAATAGCTAATATTAAATGTTCTGTTTCTAAATGTAAATAGCCTTTGGTTAATTCAATGCTCTAAGGGATAAACTTACGGATAATTAACATGATTTCAGAAATAAAGATAACACATTTGAAAAATTGTGGTGAATGAAGAGAGGGAGTGAGAGATAGAGATATAGAGATAGAGGCCTTGACAATGCTTTGCTCCTTCTTGTGATTTTGACCATGCACATTTGTGCTCGTCTTACCAAAAAAAAAAAGAGAGAGAGAGATATATCTGTTCTGTGTTGTTCCTCTCCTTTTTCCACAATGTTTTCAAATCTGGCCTAGTGCACACAAATATTGGTCTGCTGGTTTTAATGCTGGTTTTAAGGTGCGTTCATCAATACAACACTGCATAAAAAAAATCATATGTGTACATACTATCTGAGAGTGAAGGGAGTACTGTATATTGTATATAGACGCATTCACAACCTGTTTTCACAGTTCCCATTTCCAACAAGATAGAGAAGTTTCCCATAGATCTTAAAGATTAATGGTTTATGAAAAACCTGAAACACTAATAAACAAGAAGAAACTTGCAGATCAGACTGCGCATGCAATAGAACTGTTAAGGGGATAGGGCATGTTCAGATCACACACTGCTCCTGCTGTTTGAAAAAAAGTATTTGTTAAAAAAAAAAAAAGTATTTGCTATTATCTATCTCTCAGGCTCATGTGCGTATGATCCCTGATTTGCCACAATATTTTTACCTGTGTTACCTGTGTTTCTGAACTCAATTTGATTATCCATTATTTTAAATCTATGAGCATCGAATAAACCCAACGAACCCAACAGCCATTTTCATTCTAGAAATAAAATCCTAATTTTAGCAATTCTAAACTTTTTTTTGTTCAGAATATCTTGAAAAGTGACAAGTGAAGATCAAAGATTAGACTCCATGTTTGGCGGAGTCTGATCTCAATCTCACTGGCCTCAATGGCAGCAAAAGTAATGACAGACTTTCTAAGGATTAATGGCTGGTTTGGAAGTCTTTCTGTATGAAAATATTTCACATTGAAATGTTAATAAAACATTGATTAAAAGGGAGATACAATGGGTTTCAAGTTTAGGACTGGGTATTATTCATTACCTCAACTATGGTTGAAATGATTAAAAATGAGACAAAGTGATTTTAGGTATTATCTTACAGCATGACAGTTGCAATATAACAAAAATATTACGTCTGAAAGTGTGTGGAAAAAAAAAAACATTGAAGGAATCAGAACCAGGACTTTATTATTTGGTGTGAAAAACGTCACAGTGCATTACCATTATATGATTACCTTGTTACCGAAAGATCCAATCGGTTTACTCTGTAAGTCCAATTTACAGAACTCGTATGTTACCGAAACGTCTGTTACCCAGCGGCAGCCCCCATCAAGAAATAAACAAAGCAAGAATAAATAAACAAGAATAAAGAAAACATGTCCACTAGTGTGCTGCTTACGAGGGTTTGCTAATGTAGATATGTTCGGGGAAGAATTATACAAATAAACTTCTCAATAATAAATGTATCATTCTAAGACATTATTTGATAATTCAGGAAATCATTTCCTGAATTATCAAATAATGACTTAGAATGATACATTTATCAAAGACTTCTGGTACCATGGTGTCATATAGTTGCACAATAGTTGCTGTCCAATAAGGAAAATATTCACATCAAGTACAAATGTACAAAATGAATTATTTCAACCAGAGCTCCAGACAGAGGGAGTGATTTTGATTTCAGAATTGAAAATATTAATTACTGTCCATTAAACCCTATGTTATGGGTACTCATTAGAATCATCTCATCGAGACAATTCTAATAAGATACCTGCAACATAGGGTTTGATAGAGAAATAATGGATTTAGAATACCATCACTCCTTCTTATCTGGAGCTCTGGTTTCAACCTTCATGTTTAAGTTAGTATTGTTAAAAATATCATTCCATTTCATCCAGACATTTAAAAAAAGACTACCTCGACCTTGTCACCAACAGCAGGTTAACTCAAAGACCAGACCGAATCAGACATAACAAATGGATACCACTATGGCATTTTCTGCTTCTCTTTACATTTTTTAAATGTGATATTCATTATTCTATTTCTATACACTTATATCAAGCAGAAATTTAATTTGTCATCTGCAAATGCTTTCAAAATGGACAGGTCTAAAACTTTGTAAACTGCTGAAGATTTAACACTGCAAGTGAAAATTTACCATTACAATTCTGGGCAATACATAAAAGCGAAATGCACATTATAACATATATTTTGGGTTTTTTTTGGTCACAGAATGCCGCTTGTCCCCATTTTTACCCTCAACTTGAACCATAGAGTGAATGCTCACATGGTGACTATCGGGAAGTATGATGGAACACATTGTGCGCTTACAGGAGCAACAACTGCTGGAAAGGTAATGTTGTTGACCATTGAAACCTTTACTGAATAATCCTGTGTTTTAAAGACACTTAAAAAGAAAGCTTTTGAAAACATCTTGGAAAAAGGAGAAAATGCTGATAACCAGCATTTTCTCATTTTCCTGCAATGTTTCTACCATATTGGAGCTTGATCCTACCACTTCAGGTTCATTTGAAAGTCAAGTAGCTGCCAAAAGTAAACAGTGGGGGTATTGAAATGGCTTTGAATTTAAATCATACTGTTTACAAGTATAGAAATTTTTGTGAAAATGACAATCTGTTTTAGTATGGTTGGTCCAAGTGCCAGTCGTTGGCAGAAAATTTTGCTTTAGAACTACATGTAGGTAGAAAGTTGCCAAGTCACTCTGTCTTTTGTTTACTTTTTCCCCTTTTTGGACAATGTTTTCAAAAACCTTTTTATACCCCCGCAAACGAAGTTTGTGGGGGGTATACTGGAATCAGCCTGTCGGTTGGTCGGTCGGTCGGTCGGTCGGTCATGCGGTCGGTCAGGCGGTCGGCCTGTCCACAAAATCTTGTCCGGACAACTCCTCCTACTGTTTCAATCCAATTCCCTTGCTTCTTGGCAGAAGTGTTCATTAGGAGCTGTAGATGTGCAAGACACACATTTTGTAAAAATTCCATCAAGAATTACTGAGTTGTTGCCCCTGATTTGACTTAAAAATGCCTGTCCGGACAACTCCTCCTACAGTTTCTGTCTGATTCACTTTAAACTTGGCATAAGTGTTCATTAGGAGCTGTAGATGTGCAAGACACACATTTTGTAAAAATTCCATCAAGAATTACTGAGTTATTGCCCCTGATTTGACTTAAAAATGCTTGTCCAGACAACTCCTCCTACAGTTTCTGTCTGATTCACTTTAAACTTGGCATAAGTGTTCATCAGGAGTTGTAGATGTGCAAGACGCAACTTTCGTGAAAATTCTATGAAGAATTAATGAGTTATTGCCCCTGATTCACATTTAAAATGCTTGTCCGGACAACTCCTCCTACAATTTCAGTCCGATTCGCTTTATACTTGGCAGAAGTGTCCATTTGGAGTTGAAGATGTGCAAGACGCAAATTTTGTGAAAATTCCATCAAGAATTACTGAGTTATTGCCCCTGATTTGACTTAAAAATGCTTGTCCGGACAACTCCTCCTACAGTTTCTGTCTGATTCACTTTAAACTTGGCAGAAGTGTTCATTAGGAGCTGTAGATGTGCAAGACACACATTTTGTAAAAATTCCATCAAGAATTACTGAGTTATTGCCCCTGATTTGACTTAAAAATGCTTGTCCAGACAACTCCTCCTACAGTTTCTGTCTGATTCACTTTAAACTTGGCAGAAGTGTTCATTAGGAGCTGTAGATGTGCAAGACACACATTTTGTAAAAATTCCATCAAGAATTACTGAGTTATTGCCCCTGATTTGACTTAAAAATGCTTGTCCGGACAACTCCTCCTACAGTTTCTGTCTGATTCACTTTAAACTTGGCAGAAGTGTTCATTAGGAGCTGTAGATGTGCAAGACGCAACTTTCGTGAAAATTCTATGAAGAATTAATGAGTTATTGCCCCTGATTCACATTTAAAATGCTTGTCCGGACATTTCCTCCTACAATTTCAGTCCCATTCGCTTTATACTTGGCAGAAGTGTCCATTTGGAGTTGTAGATGTGCAAGACACACATTTTGTACAAATTCCATCAAGAATTACTGAGTTATTGCCCCTGATTTGACTTAAAAATGCTTGTCCGGACAACTCCTCCTACAGTTTCTGTCTGATTCACTTTAAGGAGGTCTTTTCTGTCATATGTATAGTTGGCCAACATTATGCGAAAAGGCACCTTTGGACATTTGCAACAAGCGTGGATCCAGACCAGCCACTGTGTCTCAGACATATTGTCAGATCATGGTTTACACTTTTTTACACTCATTTAGTTTTGTGTCCAATTAAATTGATACTTTGCATAAATATTCACCAGGAGCAGTAGAGGTTCAAGATGCATTTTTCTCAAATATTTGCCAAATTAATTACCCCTGAATTTACTCAAAACTTCTTGTCCAGAGAACTATTCCTTCAGTTTAAGTCTTATTCACTTGATATTTGTCATGATATTCACCAGGAGCAGTAGATGTGCAAAGCACAAATTTCATGAGTGTTGGCCTAATGATTACGGAGTTATTGCCCCTAAATTGACATTGCAGAGTTATTGCCCCTGTGACATGAAATATAGGGGCAGGGGTATTTATCACCTTTAGTGATAGTTATTCTAGTTAATCATGGTCATCAAAATAGAGTTATTTCGTGAAGGGTCATTGTGAAAAGATTCATCATTCATACCCTCATACTTTCAGGTTTTCATTCATAATCCACATAACAGAGCTCAAGAAGGAAGATTGTTGAGTTCTGAGGGAGATATCATGCTTTTGAGTATAAATCAGCAAATCTCTTCAGTGCACGCTGGAAAATTAAATCCATATATTCCAAATGATGTCCTAGCAGTGGGGTCACAGACAAACCTGATGGTTTATGATGTGGAGAAGAATACAGATTTATTTTACAAAGAAGTGAGTTTCAAGTTTGAGATGCATTACAATAGATACCGGTAGATGCTGGCATTGGTCCTTACAGCACTTATAACACCCTATGTTGTCTTTATGGACAGTCCAAATCTAGATCAGACTGATTTTAGGGTGAAGATAGCAACACCAAGTGATGTGAGGTGGCTCTGTCCTTAGTAATATTTATAAGGGGAAAGGTATTGGAGAATATAGAAGCCCATGATAATGACAACTGCAGAAATATAAATATGCTTAACTCTTTTGCAAACAACAAATTGTAAGCTGAGTTTTTCTGAACTGAAGAAAACATTGTAAAAGTAAAAGAAAATTGCTTGTTAATAACAAATTCTCCTTTTTCCTCACTCTTTTCATTAGCATCTTCCTCGTGGCTATGTAATGCTTTACCATACAGTCTGGAGTTTTAACGACCCTGAAGAAAAAGGCCTCTGAAAATATTGTGGGAATAGGAGAAAATACTGGTAGCCTTTTTCTACAGTGTTTTCTGCCGTTTCAAAGACATTTGTCATTATTTGAGCCATGTTTATTCTCATCTGCTAATGCTTTCAGTTACAAAGAGTCTAGAATTTTGTCGTCTGATAAAGGGTTGAACACAGGAATGTGTGTTAAAGGATGGATGTGAAATTATTTAGTCTACATCAACTGTTAAACAATTCCTGCAACTTATGTAAACTACTATAGATAGTTACTCAGTGGAATTCAAGGAAACATAAACTGTACTTGCACTAAGATGTGAGTATTTCCAAAAGTCTCACACAGATCATCACAGAGTTTAAGCATTTAAATCCTTTATATCCTCCACATGAATGTGAGCCATGCTCTGTCAAATGGGGGTTTCATGTATCTGCAAAAACGTATAGGCACAGGTCAGCTGTCCTGTGTCAAAACTATGCTTTAGGTAAATTTTCTGCATGTCAAATGACCATTCTACCTCACGATTCAATGGGTTATTTGACAAACTGGACTTCATGGATCCATAATAAATTGATGACTTGCTTGGTATAATGCATCAAAGAGATGCATTAAACCCACTTTTTCCAGAGCATGGCACACATGTGATACTTTATCATTGAATCAGAGTTAACCCATTACCACACTATCCCGACTTTTAACGACCCTGAGTAAGAAGCCTCTTGAAAACATTGTGGGAAAAAGAGAAAATGCTGGTAACCAGCATTTTCTCTTTTTCCCACAATGTTTTCTACTCTTCCAAAAACAAATTTCAATTTTTCAATCATATTTATTTTGTCGTCTGCAAGTGCTTTCAATTTGGACCACTCTAAAATTTTGTCGTTTGGTAAAGAGTTAATACGGAGAAAGATGCCAAACAGATTTACAAACATTGCATAATGATTTATATTTACAGACTCCAGATGGTTCCAATGCAGTAACTATAGGCAAGTTAGGGGAGATAGAGTCAACTATGGTTATAGTAGGAGGAAACTGTTCATTGCAAGGTTATGATGTTGAGGGGAATGAAAACTTCTGGACAGTAAGTATACAAACATCAAAACTGGGAATGGTTGGCTATGCACCAACCATTCTAAATGTTGCTCTATTTCTTAATTTTAAGACTAGCCATCTGGGTCCATATTTACAAACCATTCTTTATTTCATACTAAGTCTATTTCTAGATTTAGGAAGTAACATAATTTCTGATGGGCTGAACCCTTTGTTTTGGCCCATCAGAAATTATGTTATATGTACTTTCAAATTTAGAAAATTCTTGAGGATAAAACTGAGAATGTTTTATAAATAGTTGGTGAATACAGACCCTGGTTAACCAAGACATTCTGTCTGAACTTTTATCTATGTCGGACTCATGACTGAATCATATTACTATATGTATTATCCCTAGTCCGATGGTGTTATTGCTGTGTATTGAAATATACCAATTAGACTCTGGATTGCCGTGAAATGTACCTCCATTAGTATTGATGTTTGGTTGTAAGTTTAAACATGCTTTCTCCAACCATTCTTTGATTTGAAGAGTTTTGCTAATGGAAAGAAAGAGTACTGTTTAACTTAGATTTTTCTTTTTCACAAGGGGAAATTCTGTTGCATTCAACAGTCTGGTTTTTAGATATAGTTTTAGGAAAATTAATTTGCCTGTCAGTATTCAAATTTTAATGTGTGCTTTTTGACCCGCTAGAGTCAGTTTTTGCTGGTCAAGTGTCACTTGCCTGTTCTCTTTTATTGTTAACATTTAACCTGCTAAAGAAGTGAAATGAAAATTTCAAACTGATGATAAAAACCAAAATTTTGCTCTTTCAGAAATAATTTTTTTGTTTAGAAATCTCCCAAATGGACAGTGTTGATCCAAGATCAGACTGCACATTCTGTGCAGTCTGATCTTGATCTACACTGTCTGCAAAAGGTCAATGGGTCACACATAGCAGCCCAAGGGTTAACACATGCTATTATATAAGCTGTTTGTCTAATACTTTACAGTATTGACAACTGACTGGAAACATACATTTTACTTTCTTTTTATTTACCATTCCAATGCTTCACATGTTTCTTCCTACAAATGACTTTTCATGCTGAAAAGACCACTTCAGGAAACTTCATGGCAAAAGCAGATTTTGCTCGTAACTAGCAGATTTCCTTTTGCAACAATGTTCTATAAATATTTTCATGTATTATTAGTATACTGAAATTCATGTAAATGGTCCATTTTACAGGAATTTTTCCACCAGTTGTCTTCCGCAACACATTTCATAAGGCAACATGTACATATCACTTTGTCTTTCTATTCTAGGTTACTGGTGATAACGTTTGTTCTCTGGCCCTCATTGATTTCAGTGGAAATGGACAAAATGAGGTCAGTACAATTATTGCTCTTTTGTTGTTAGAGTTTACTTGATGGTTTTTAACCATTTACCTATCAATCCAGTGTTTTAATGTCCCTGAGATAGAAGGATTTTTAAAGCATGGTGGGAGTAGAAGAAAATGCTGGCAACCTTTCAAAAATGAATTGATTCATTTTAACCATATCTAATTTGTTGTCTTTCAATGCTGTCTTTGTGGATGAATTTAAGATTCTGTTATCTGATGAAGGTTTGAATTCATTTGTAATTCTTAATTCCAAGGCTAGCCATGTAATTGGATAAAACACTGAGTCTAAGTCAATAAGATGGCTAGTCTTAACTCTTTACCAAACAACAAAATTTTAGACTGGTCCAAACTGAAAGCTGAAAATAAACGTAATGGAAAAATTGAAATTTGTTTTGGGTTGAGTAGAAAGCATTGTGAGAAAAGGAGAAAATGCTGGTTACCAGCATTTTCTCCTTTTCCCACAAGGTTTTCAAAAGGCTTCTTTCACAGGGTTGTTAAAATTTGTAATTGTGTGGTAAAGAGTTAAACTTCAGAATTACATGTAGATCTTTACTAGATTTTAGACTTGTCCAGATTCAAAGCATTTGCAGACAACTAATCAAATAAGGCCCCACTATCAGCATGTGTCTTTAACAGAGTGGAAAACATTGAGGGAAAAGGAAAAAATGCTGATTGCCAGCTTTTTCTCCTTTTCCCACAATGTTTTCAAAAGCCTGCCTTCTTATGGTCATTGTCCTTGGGCTCTTCACTTGAGAGCCCTAGCCTTGTACTGGTGAAACCGGGACATACATGAATATGTGAGCTGTAGCCGTGATGTGACTGAAATAATGTTAAAAGCAGCGTAAAACCCCATTCAATCAATCAATCAATCAATCAATCAATCAGTCAGTCAATCAATCAGTCAACCGGTCGGTCGGTCGGTCGGTCAGGCAGGCAGTCAGGCAGGCAGGCAGTCAGGCAGTCAGTCAGTTCTTAAGGTCATTGAAACACAAGATTGTCTGGAAAAGGGTCATTGAAACACAAGATTGTCTGGAAAAGGATTGAAGGGATAACTAAAGGTGAAGAATAGGCACAGTTTTACTATTCTTTTTATTTTGTTTTTTGTACATTCCTGATTTTCGTACTGGGACTATAAGTACGGCGAAAATAACATGTCACAATCCAGACGTTTGTATTTTTATTGTTTTCAAAACCATCTTTTGGTGAGACCTTAAAGACATACGCATGGGTGCAAGTTGGAAAATGTATCAACTTTGTATGTATTTCAGCTTGTGGTTGGTTCAGAAGATTATGATATAAGAGTGTTCCGAGAGGATGAAATTATAGCAGAAATGACAGAAACAGAGGTAACTGCAAATATACAGTTTTCAATATGGTTAGAAATATATCACAGGTTGACTAACAGTTGTTGTAGAAACTATACAAAGAAAAAATTTAAAAAATCAGTCATCTTTGTGTGCTTTCTCCACAGAAAAGGATTAAAATGAAGTAAAATTATTTTGAAGCAACTGTTTTTACAAAGTTTATTATCATATAGGGTTTTCAAACAAACTTTGATGAACACATGCAGATACAAATTTATCGAATATATTATATTTTAACAAAAATATAAAGAAAAACATCTATGTAAGCCCATTCAGCTGCTTTAAGTACAGGTGCAGTGATTACACCAAAATTATTCAGCATGTGAGATATACACATTGAGTCATACATGTATCTACAATTTAACTCATTCTGTTGTGTAAAAGTGGGGAAACTGTAAGTAAATTTTATCTTCCAACACCAGATAGTTTTCACATTGTTACTATCATGCTATAATTGTTGAAATATGGACTCATGTTTTTACAGTCCATCACATGTTTATGCCCAATGGAGGACAGTAAATTTGGATATGCTCTAGCTAATGGTACTGTTGGTGTTTATGAGAGAACTGCAAGGTATTGGAGAATTAAAGTAAGTCAGCCTTCTCTCTTTCATTCATTATTTAACTCTTTACCACACAATCCCGACTTTTAACGACCCTGAGAA
Source organism: Tridacna gigas (assembly GCA_945859785.2). Lineage (NCBI taxonomy): Eukaryota > Metazoa > Mollusca > Bivalvia > Cardiida > Cardiidae > Tridacna > Tridacna gigas. The sequence goes on from OX244038.2 coordinate 45,262,100, forward strand.
AGAAGCTGTTTGAAAACATTGTGGGAAAAGGAGAAAATGCTGGTAACCAGCATTTTCTCCTTTTCCCACAATGTTTTCTACCCTTCCCAAAACAAATTCTAATTTTTCAGTCGCACATATTAGTTGTCTGCAACTGCTTACAATTTGGATTAGTCTAAAATTTTGTCGCCTGGTAGAGAGTTAAGCCATAATTAACCCTTTTCCACACAATCCAGAGTTTAATGACCCCAAGGAAGAAAGCATTTTCTCCTTTTTCCACGGTATTTTCAAAAGCCTTTTTTCTGAATGTCGTTTAAGCCTAGGGTTGTGTGGTGAAGGATTTATCAGAGAAATATATTACTTTTTCCTTGTAGACAATTGATTTATTAACTCTTTACCAAACGACAAAATTTCAGACCAGTCCAAATTGAAAGCTTTTGCAGACGACAAAAATGTGACTCAGAAATTATAATTTGGTTTAGGAAGAGTAGAAAACATTGTGGCAAAAGGAGAATCTGCTGGCTACCAGCATTTTCTCCTTTTCCCTTAAAGTTTTCAAAAATTTTCCTCAGGGTCGCTAAGAGGCAGGATTGTGTGGTTAAGGGTCAATCAATGCCAGCTGACAATATATCTCTGCTTGCTTTGTAACTATCTTGTTTGAAGTAACTTTAACCACTTGGCAAAATTTTGAACAAGCCCAAATTGAAATCATTTTGCAGACAACAAATTCAGCCCTGCTCAGTTTTTCTACAATTCTATGAAGAGCTTTCTCCTTATAAATGAGTTGTAAAAAACACCAGATCATGAGGTAAAGGGTTTAAAAAGAAATGCCAGTAAAAGAATTGATCCACAGTCTTATCTGCCTGAAGACATTCCATATCCGATAGTGCCCTTTCTTGAAAGGTCAGTGTTTTAAGTTCTCACGTCTTAAAGGATTAAATGCACCTCACTTGTCCACCTCTGTTAATTTTTAGCTTGACTGTTTTCAAAGAAAACATGGAGGTATTTTCATAGCCCTGGCATCATCTGTGCCATCATGCAAAAAAAATTCAACCTTTTATATCTGTCATTACTGAAGATATTTATTTCAAACTTGTACTGGTTGCTAAGTATCAAAAGGGGAACACATACAACAGGGGCAGGTAACCATCAAAATATTTTGACACAGTTATGCCCCTTTTTTGACTTAAAATTTTCTCTAAAAGCAAATGCAGCCACCAGTATGCGGTGCTGTTGTTCTTTTCCACAACTGATCCTTTAACTCTTTACGAAATGACAAAACCTTGGACTTATCCAAATACAAAACATTCCCAGACGACATAATAAATGTGATGTAAGTGATGAAATTAGTCTTTGAAAGGGTAGGAATATTGAGGGGAAACAAAACAATTGCTGATTACCACCTTTTTTTTCCCGCTTACCCACAATGTTTTCTATCCTTCCAGAAACAAATCTCAGTTTTTCAGGTAAATTTGGTAATGGATTAACTCTGTACCAAATGACAAAATTTTAGACTTGTCCAAATTGAAAGCATTTGCAGACGACAAATCAAATGTGGCTCGGAAATTGAAATTTGTTTTGAGAAGGGTATAAAACATCATGGGAAAAGGAGAAAATGCTGGTTACCAGCATTTCTCCTTTTCCTACAATGTTTTCAAAAGTTTTCTTCTTCACGGTCGTTAAAACTCAGGATTGTGTGGTAAAGAGTTAAAGGATACAATGAACCTAAGCTGTCTACCCCAGTTACATTCTCTCTTGCACAAGTGGTCTTTTAACTTAAGTTGTTACTTTCTATTTTGTTTCCTTTTTTTTTTTTTTTTTTCAGTCCAAAAATCAGGCAATAACAATTCATAGTTTTGATTTAGACTCCGATGGTGTTTCTGAACTAATAACAGGCTGGAGCAATGGAAAGGTATTTCATTCTTGTTTATGTGCTGTTAGATTCTCTGCCAGGACTTGAGACCAGGGGTAGCTGGTTCAAATCCCGGGCTCGGCAAATTTCCTTTAGAGGATTGATGATAGTCATTGCGTCAGGATTCATTCCTATCCCACCGCTGATCAATGTTTCAGCAATGGTCATTTGGGAAAGAAGGGAGTGGTTGGGTGGAAAATTGTTCAAAGGACTGGTATAAGAAACTCAAGGAAAGCATGGATAAATGCTCTGGCTGTAGGATTTCTGAAATTGTCGTTGAAAAGTAGAAAGCATTGTGGAAAAAGCAAAAGATGCTGGTTCCTTCTTTTTCAAGGTGATCAAACCTCGGGATTGTGTGGTGAAGAATTAAGAACTTCTTTTTGAATTGGAGCAAAGGTCTAGTCAGGTTTTCATTGCACACTACATTTGACCATAAATTCTGACTTTAGAATGGTGTTGTGCTGTATAAGATTTCCAACTTCACATGCCTATGCTGTATACAACTACATAAAAACTGTGGGAAAAGGAACAGTTACTTGTAACACATAATTTTTGTCCTTTTCCTACAGTGTTTCTATGTTATCAACCAAGTTGGTAAGTTGCTTTTCTTTAAATTCCTGTCTTTAATGTCATTTGGTTGGAACATTTTCCTGTTTGTCAAAAAACAGAAGGTCTTGTGTGCTCAGTGGTGAATGCATAGGATGTGCAATCTGGAGGTCCCAGGTTTGATCCTCACCTGAGGCTCTGGGTCTGTCACAAAACTGTCCACAGGCAAGACACCTCAAAGCCCCAGCCTTGTACTTGTAAAACATGTACAAAATGAGCTGTGACCATGATAATGCTGAAATAATGTGGAAAGTAATGTTAACACTGTAACAATCTAAAAATACCCTGGCCAGTAATGAGTTAAAACTTCTTTCAAAGATTTGTTCAAAACTCTGGGCAAAATAAGCATAAATAATGTAAAACAAGCATCGGTATTTATGTGCATTTACTTAATATATCTTTTGCAGATTGACGCAAGAAGTGACCGAACAGGGGAGGTCATTTTTAAAGATAATTTTCCAAATGCAGTTGCTGGAATTGTACAGGTTGGAAATCTTTTGAAAGAATATATACGGTAGCAAATTAATCTTTTTTTTTTTAGAAATACAAACCAGAAGGAAGTATAATTTATCAGGTTAATTTTCCTATTTATTTATGGGTGTGTCAGCAATTTCTTGTGCAACTCTTTTTACAACTATGAAAGGGATTTCAATAAAACTTACCACAATGTTTTCAAAAGCCTTTTCTGTCACGGTTTATTAAAACTCCGGATTGTGCGGTAAAGGGTTAAATAAATCTAAAGCTTTGTCATCTGATTAATAGTTGATGAGTCACAGGTTCAAGCTAAAGATAAGGTACGTAGTGTGTTTGGCGTTTTTTTTTACTACTGTACGACTGGTAGACTAATTGCTCTAGAATTATTTTTGAAAAAGTTAAGTCAAATAAAAATTTGATATAGGCTAGAAAGAATGTTCTTGCTGTTGTGAAATTACCTTCTTGTAAGCCCTTTAGGTTCCCTTTTTTATTCACTGGCAGATTTACCAAGAAATTAGTGCTCAAAAAAGACAGTAAAACCTGATTTTTTTTTTCAAGTAGAGCAAATCTGAGCCTAATAGCTCATTTGATAATGCCCAAGGCTTACAAAGTAGGGGTCATGGGTTCAGATTCCTACTTGGGGAAGCTCCTGTTCAATACTTATGATATTCATTGCAACAATGTAGATTCATTCCTCTCTTAATCATTGCAACTATGTAGATTCATTCCTCTCTTACAAGTGGTCTGCTTTTGCATGATGTACATGTAACAATATTGTCAGCAGGAGGTAATATCTTTACTCTTTACTATTAAAAGAACTCCTGCTTTTAAAAACATTGTAGGAAAACAAGAAAATGCAGTTAACCAGCATTTTCTTCTTTCCCCACAAATTTTAATCTTGTTTTATTAATTAAAATTTCAATTCAATTTCAAATTAAAAGCCTTCGATTTGAATGTTTTGAGTTAACTCTTCACCAGATGACAAAATTTTAGACTGGTCCAAATTCAAAGAAGTTGCAGACGACAAATTAATTATGCTTCATATTATGGAATTTGGCTTTGCAGGGGCAGAAAACATTGTAGGAAAAGGAGAAAATGCTGGTTACCAGTATTTTCTCCTTTCCCTTCAATGTTTCCAAAAGACTTCTACCTTGGGGTGCTTTAAAGTCGTCAATGTGTGGTAAAAGGTTAAATCTCTTGTTTTTTTCTTTAAACTTCCTCAGGGAGATTACAGACAAGATGGGGCCCAACAGTTGATTTGTGTTTCAGTGGAAGGAGAAGGTTGCAATTTTTGTCAAATTTTTCTTTCATCTCTCACTCCCTCAAAATATATCTGGAATTTCAAATATCAGGAGACTATCCACGTAGTTAACACTTTACTAGACAACAAAATCGTAGACTTTTTCAACTTTAAAGCATTTTCAGACAAAGATGGCTCAAGCAATGGGATTTGTCTTTGAAAGGGTAGAAAACATTGTGAGAAAAGTAGAAAGTGCTGGTGACAAGAGGACAAAACTTCGGATTTGATGCATTTTGGATACATTTGCAGACAACAAATTAAATGTTGCTTTTACAATGAACACTTGTTTTTGAAAGGGTTGAAAGCATTGTAGCAAAAGGAGAAAATGTTGGTTACCAGCATTTACTCCTTTTCCTATAATATCTTTTTCTCCTCTTTGTGAATGCAATGATGTTGCTTATTAAAAGATTCATATGTATATGTGTATATTGGTAATCATTCTGTCCCTGTTTTTAACACCACTTTCTCCAAACATGTATTTTGTGAGTTTTGAGGAATCTCCATTCAGTTATTCAAGTAATTGCTAAATTCTGATCTCTTTCTTTGTGTGAACCTTTACAGTAAGGGGATATAACTCTGCATCAGAAGAGATGAGAGGTAACCTAATGGACACAAATATGGAACAAGAAACGATCAGAGATCTAAGTCAGAGAAAACAGGTACAGCAGAATGATAGTAAACTACTTTCGTAAAATAACTGACATCCAGTATTGTGAAATATGGCCTGAAAGGTGATGCAACACCCAGACTTGTTTTCTGATTTTCAAATACAGTTGAATATCTAAACCTCAAAGTTTAAGGGACTTAAAAATTACTTTGAGCAAGAGATGGTTCAAGTAGTAGAGGTTCAGCATCAAGCCAAAAGTGCTGCACATTATTTAATAGCCATTTGTTAGTTGTTAATGATGTTTGTTTATTAAAAAAAAAAAATGATTTATAGGGACTGAAAATCAAATAAATGAAATTTACACAAGATTTATTGGAGTTTTACTTCAGTTACAAACAGTTTTAATTAGGAAAAAATGCTGATAGACATTCCTAAGCAAATGAATCAGCAGGCAAACATGCAAAAACACAAGTTGACAAAACTGACTGGTCAAAAAAGCATTGCATTGTTGTTTGGATATCTTGAGCTATTTTTGACAACAGAACTCTGAAAATCAATAAATGATGGATAGTTTGCTTCCAGTCATGTACAATCACTAATGAAAACTATCGCTAACCAAAAAAGCATGAAAATCATGCCTCTCATCAATGACACATGATTGTGTCTAGACGTGCTGGACAGGTGTCAACTACATGTATCAACTTCTCTAAGAAACACATTTCAGAGGTATAGTAGGTTTGTCTTAACTCTTTACCACACAATCCCGACTTTAAGGACCCTGAAAACGAAGCCTTCCGAAAACATTGTGGGAAAAGGAGAAAATGCTGGTAACCAGCATTTTCTCCTTTTCTCACAGTGTTTTCTACCCTTCCCAAAACAAACTTCAATTTTTCGGTAACATTTATTTTGTCATCTGCAAATGCTTTCTATTTGGACCAGTCTAAAATTTTGTTGTTTGGTAAAGGGTTAAGGAAAAATTGTGCCAGGGATTTTAACTTGGGGTTTGTTAGGTATTTAGGGAAAAAGAAAAAAAAGAGTCAGGACTTCAGATTTACTTAGCCATACAGAGAACTTTGGCTTATGGACATTCAAGCAGCAGACAATTGGACTGTAGGTATCATTTGTTTGAAACGTTGATCAAAGGGAAAGACTGTTATGTTCACATAGTATTTTAAATGAAAGACGTAATGCCATTGGAGAATATGTCAAATTGAGCAGTTTCTGTAATTACCAAAAATATTTTGTGTTGTTTTATTTGACTTCATTGTTTTAACATTATCTTTTTCACTGTCAGTCACTTTGTCAGTTGTATGAATTCCAAAAAATAATATTTCAGAACTTGTTGATGGAGCTTCGTAATTATGAGGAAAACGCCAAGGCTGGTGCTGTTGCCTCAGGGATCATGCAATCCCGGGCATCGGCAGCGGGCAAGGATGGAAACGTGTCCGCAGACAGACCTTTTCCTCCTGGGGTAGAATATGAGCAGTCAACTATGGGGGTGATACCAGTATGTTGTTGTTTTGATTTTCTTCTTATTTCTAACACTTTACTGAACATATTTGAGATTGTATAGCCATACAAAGAAAAGGCCGTTGAAACATCCTGGGAATAGGAAAAAATGCTCTTAGCAAGCGATTTCTGTTGTCCCAAAATTGTTTTCTGTTTTTATTAGGAATGCTTTGTTATTAATGGGGAAAATGTCTTGAGCAAGGTATTTCCATAGCCATTGTGTAACAACATGGCTGTGGTAGCATGGACATGTGATACCATTGCAGTAATAAAATGAAATACTATCTAAAACAGTTTCAACTATGAATCAAACTGTCTCAGCCCTGAGGAAATAGGCTTTGAAAACGTTGTGGGTAAAGAAAGAAATGCTGGTAAACAGCATTTTCTCCTTTTCCACAATGTTTTCCCGCCTTTTAAGAACATATACCATTACTTGAGCAATATGTAAGTTGTTTTCTACATTTGCTTTCATTTTGGTCAGGTTTAAAATTTGGTTGTCTGGTTAAGAATTAAAGACCATAATGTTTATATGGTTGTATGTTTCAGGCAGCCACTCAGTTACAGACAACTCTTACAGTACAACTTGGAGATGAGACAAAACCTGTACGTCAATCTCTTACTGATCTGATTTATTTCCCTGTTTCTATTTAGAGCTCCAGATAGAGGGAGTGATTTTGATTTCAAAATTGAAAATATTTATCACTCTCCACTAAACCCTATGTTATGGGTACTCATTAGAATTGTGTCATCGAGACGATTCTAATGAGTACCCGCAACATAGGGTTTGGAAGAGAAATAACAGATTTAGAATACTATCACTCCCTTTTGTCTGGAGGTCTGTCTATTATATAGACCTACAGTATAACCTGGAAGATCCAAACATGCAAATAGTTCATTGCAAGCAATCAGAATTGTTGCAACCTTTTCCATTAAGTATAATCCTTAATGTATTAACCCTTTATGAAACGAGAAAACTTTAGACTTGTCCAAATTGAAAGCATTTGCAGACGACAAATTAAAGGTGGCTCAAATAATGAAATTTGTCTTTGATAGGGTAGAAAACATTGTGGGAAAAGGAGAAAATGCTGGTTACCAGCATTTTCTCCTTTTCCCACAATGTTTTCAAAGGGTTTCTTTCTCAGGGTCGTTAAAACTCGGGATTGTGTGGTAAAGGGTTAAGTAACAGACCTATTCAGTATGAGCCCTATTGACATTTTCTAAATGAAAGAGGTTTTGTATTGGTCGACTATCATGCCCCAGACTCTATCAGCCCAGTGTAGTGCTTTTGCAGAAGTATAGATTGTAATCAGACTGTGAAATGTGATATTTCGTCTTTGACAAAAGCAGCCTTGGAATTGTAATATTTTGGTCTTCCTGTTTAGAAAGTCAGTTCTGTTTGTAAACCCTTAGAGTGCTTTTCACAACTGTAGTTGATTTTGCAGTCAGTTAGATCAGGATCAGACGGCACACAAAATTTGCAGTCTGATCTTTGATCTACACTGTCTGCTTAGCTTAGACACTCTGTATAAGAGTGACCTTTGACATTGAAATTATTTGGGTCTTATTCCTAGACTAAAATGTCTGTTAGGTTTATTTGGTGCTGTAGTACTTTGAGGGTTAAATTTGGATGCATTATAACTTTAACCCTTTACCTCACAGTCCTGAGTCTGAATAACCCTGAGAAAGAAAGCTTTTTAAAGCATTGTGGAAAAAGAAGAAAATGGTGGTTAGTTTAAACATATTTTATTGTACATATAAACATACAAATGGATTGGGACGAAAGCTAATAAAAGCTTATAGAGTCCCTTTCCTAAGTAACAACATATGACAAAAAAAATACAAAATTCAACATTGTTATAAGAGACATTTGATAAACAGAGAGAGAGAGAGAGAGAGAGAGAGAGGGGATGGACCTTTTTGGAAATCATTCAATAAATCGTTTGCTTTCCTTTATATACAACTGAACTTTCAGAAAGATTTTAGTTTTCCTGAAAAGTAAGGAAATGAAAATGGTGGTTACCAGTATGTTCTTCTTTGCCCACTATGTTTTTTACCCTTTCAAAGACAAAACCCCATCATTTGAATCACTTTATAATAAATGTTGTCTGTAAATGCTTTCACTTTGGACAAGTCTAAAGTTTTGTTGTTTGATAGAATTTACTTGCTTTCAAGTTTTTTTTTTGCTCAGCAATCTGTCTTCCTGATGGAGACTCTTTTAAATATGAGAAGAAACAAGCAATTACTACAGAGATACACTTCTTTTTTGCAGGCCCATGTAGAGCTGATAGTAGCCACAACAAATGGTAAACATTTTTTATGCAATTTATTTCTGAAATTGAGATACAGTATGTTTATGTATATGATAATCAGGGCAATAATACTTTAAATATAGACAATTTTCAGAAACTGTCTCATATGCCTATTCGTCATATTTATAAAACTGTCATACTTCAGAATAATGTCATGTCTTTATCATTTTCGAAAAAGTAGACTCTAGCAGCAGCTTTCCTCACATCATTGCTCCTGCCAGGCAGTTTTCTAAGTGATCTATCCAAGCCACATTCCAAACGTTTTCACAATATGTCAAGCAGCTTTATGCAACAATGATTTCATTTTCCTGCAAAATGACAAAGTGTTACAAATTCCTGTATGTGGAGTAGTTGGTTTACATGCTTATGACTTTAAAATGAACAGAAAAAAGAACCAAAAAATCTATAATACACTAGTGTTTATCATAAAGTTGTGGATTTATTATACTGCTAGAGGAGGTTTTATATGATAAAATTAAATCTGTAATAACCTTGTCAGATGGATCCTAGGATCTACTTTAGTAGTTGACTTTTCTTTGCTGTGCAAAATGGCTAGCTCTGTGTTTTCCATTCTGTAAAATGTTTCTTCCTTGTATCTCATTAATTTATGAATTGCAGATTTAAAATAAGTATGCAGTGATGGGTTGATACTTGTTTTACCCTGTATTGGTACCAGTAAGTTTAATCATATACAATGCAATTCCTACATGTTATTTTAGATACAATTGTGAGATCTGTTCTGATATTTGCGGAAGGTATCTTTGAAGGGGAAAGCCATGTTGTGTAAGTATATGGTCTTGTTCTTGCTTAACTTCTTGTTGCACAAGCCTTGATGTATTTTCTCTTATTAGTTTCTTGTACTTATAAGGTACTTTGAGTCATCTTAACCAAGTTCAAAACAGGCTGGGGAACAGACAAAAGCCCCATAGGACAAAGCCTCATGGACAGATGTCCCATGGGATAACATCTCCATACTGTAAACAGAAAAAAGGTCAAAAGCCAGTTGATGTTAAATTATGAGTATCATTTGTACTTTTTACCTTTTTTGTGTTAGTTAACAAATAAAGAGAAAATAAACTTTTAATTTGTTTGACTTATTTAATTTTGAGGATTAAAATGTAAATTTTATCAAGGATCACAAAATAGCAAAAGATCAACAGTAGCTTGCACCTAATTTGCAGATTTGCAAGCATGTTTATTCACTGTGTTTAACTCTTTATCAAACGACATATTTTTGGACTTGACTAAATTGAAAGCATTTGCAGATGACAAAAATGCAGTTCGAATGATGATTTCTGCATATGATAATGGTAGAAAACATCGACCACTCATTCCACATTTAACTCTTTGCCACACAACAAAATTATATACTTGTCCAAATTCAAAGCATTTGCAACTGACAAATTTAATATGATTCTAATGATGAAATTTGTCTCTCATCGAGTAGAAAACATTGTTGGAAAAGGAGAAAATGCTGGTTACCTGCAATGTTTTCCAAAGCCTTCTTCTCCAGGGTCGTTAAAACTCGGGATTGTGTGGTAAAGAGTTAATTTGTCATCTGCAAACGCTTTCAATTTGGACTTGTCTGAACAATTTTGGTTTGGTAAAGATGTGGTCTGCTGCAATACCAAAGAAGTTGTCTTGGAGAGTTACAAATGTAGTATGTGAATTATGGGAGCTTTTTTTTTTTCACAGACATCCAAATGCTAGTAGCTTAAGTAACTGTGTTAGAGTGCCTATCATGCCCCCAAAAGATGTGCCAGTCGACTTACATATAAAGGCCTTTATAGGTTATAAAAACTGGTAAGTAAGCACAATTCTTCACTTAAAACTTAAAGTGCTTGTCCTGAAAATTTGGAGTTTTTCATAGTAAGTTTTACCTGTTGACATGTAATCAGATAAAACATGGTTCATCTCCATATTTCCAATATGAGTTGAACAAAAGTATTTTGACAAAAATATTACTATAATAATGTTTGGGAGATAAATGGAAAAATTTATGAGATCACCGATCCCCATGCAACTGTGAATGATTTGTCTGTCTTCAGAAATAGTGCAGCAGAAGATCTGATTGTGTTGTATGAGCAATCAGAACAGCTAATATACTATTTTTAAAGAATATGCTTTTTTAAGCCACTTCTTCCAGTGAATGTGGATACCTTTGAATGGTGACTTGTTGAAATGAACATGTTCACACCACGTTTTTTCAGTAATTCTTTAAATGTTATGCATCATCATATAGGCTATTTTTAGCCAAGCTTAAGCATGCAGCTATTTTGTTGTTTTACACTTAACAGTAAACAGAATTTAAGATTTTTTATATTGAAAGCATTTGTGGACAACAAATGGAGATCAAATAATGGTATCTGTCTATGAAAAGAGTTGGTAAACAGAATATATTATTGATGCAAGAAAAACACTAAAATGCCATTTGTAGAACTTCTTGTCTAGTTATCTATTCTTGAAGAAATCTTGTCTTAACCCTAAGGCTGCTAAGCAGGACTCACTGACCTTTAGCAGACAGCATAGATCCAAGATCAGACTGCACAGAGTGTGCAGTCTGATCTTGGATCTACACTGTCTGATAAGGAGATATCTCCGCCCCCCCCCCCTCAAAAAAAAAAAAAAAAAAAAAAAAAAACCTTTGAAGTAGCAAAATTTGGGTTTTTACTATCAGCCTGAAAGTTTCATTTCACTTATTTAGCAGGATAAGGGTAAAAGTAATTGATTGATATCATACCTTATATGATATTTTTGCTGCATGAAAGAAAGAAACCAAACCTTGTTCTGAGTAATTTCAGTACTTTGATTTTTGTTCCCCGTACAGCTCACAGTACCATGTGTTCGAGTTGACAAGACAGTTACCAAGATTTTCAATGTATGCACTGTGTGGAACTGAACTGGAAGAGGCAAAAAGTTCCTGTACTTTCCAAGTGAATGAGAGAGTTCAGAGGGTTTGTGATTGATTCTTTCTTCTTAGCTTCACCTTTAACTTCTTGTCCTAAATGTTTACCCCTCAATCCAAGGACTTGCTTTTTTATTGTTTGAAAAGATTTTTAGCTCCACTGGCCGAAGGCCAGCGGGCTTATGTCATGGCCCGGTGTCCGTCGTGCGTGCGTGCGTCCGTCCGTCCGTCCGTCCGGTCGTCCGTCCATCCGTCCGTCCGTGCGTTAACTTTTATTTCAAACATCTTCTCTGAAACTACCCATCCGATTTTCACGAAACTTCACAGAAATGATCCTGACATGGTCCTCTTCAGAATTTCTTGAAAGAATTTGATTCCTTCAAAAACTCTGGTTGCCATGGCAACAAAACTGAAAAATATTGGAAATCTTTAAAAATCTTCTTGTCTGAAACCATAAGGCATAGGGCTACCAAATTTGGCATGTAGCTTTATGTAGTAGACCTCTATCATGTTTCTTGAAATTATAGCCCTGGGGTCAAAATTGGCTCTTCCCCAGGGGTCACAAGTTTTACATAGGCTTATATAGAGAAAACTTTAAAAATCTTCTTGTCTGAAACCATAAGGCATAGGGCTACCAAATTTGGCATGTAGCTTTATGTAGTAGACCTCTATCATGTTTCTTGAAATTATAGCCCTGGGGTCAAAATTGGCTCTTCCCCAGGGGTCACAAGTTTTACATAGGCTTATATAGAGAAAACTTTAAAAATCTTCTTGTCTGAAACCATAAGGCATAGGGCTACCAAATTTGGCATGTAGCTTTATGTAGTAGACCTCTATCATGTTTCTTGAAATTATAGCCCTGGGGTCAAAATTGGTTCTTCCCCAGGGGTCACAAGTTTTATACATAGGCTTATATAGAGAAAACTTTAAATATCTTCTTGTCTGAAACCATAAGGCCTAGAGCTACCAAATTTGGCATTTAGCTTGATCTAGTTGGAGTCTACCAAAAGTGCCCAAAGTATAGTCCTGGGGTCAATTTGGCCTCATACTTGGAGGGGGGGGGTTCACAAGATTTACATAGGCTTACATAGGGAAAACTTTTAAATCTTGGTGTACATAGCCATAAGGCTTAGGCTACCAAATTTTGCATATAATTATAGCATTATTTAGTGGACAGTTACAAAGAGGGCCCAAGTTACAGCTCTGCACCAGGGATCACAAGTTTTACATAAGTTTATGGAGTGAAAAGTTCAGAAACCATCTTGTTACCAGCCATAAGGCCAAGAACTCCCATATTTGGCATGTTATTCTTCTAATACAATATTCCCCATTTAGTCAGACTGTAGCCATGAGGTCAAAGTTTTATAAGGGTTTATATAGTGAAGACTTTTCTTCGTGGTTTATATTTATAAGCCAGTGGAGCGATACAGGGCCATCATGGCCCTCTTGTTCTCCTTTTCTCACAATATTTCCTACCCTTTTTGTACCCTTTAAAATACAAATCCCATCGTTTAAGCCACATTTGTAGTTAAGATATTAGGAATAAGTAATGGTAGCATGAACTATTTTGATGCTGAGGCCAATTTTGTGCAAAAAACAATTTAAATTTTTTCCATAACCACTGTTTTTTTCTCTGTTTTATCTGTTCCATTATTTTTCACTTGAACAGGTAGTGATGTGGATAAACCAGAATTTCCTACTACAAGACGATGTTCAGTCTGACAATGCTGGCATCAATTTTGCTTTCATGTCACTCCGGGGCTCAGGGCCTTTCCACTTTCAGATGGACAACAATGGAACTGTATGGGAATTAACATTAATTTTTAGTAGCGTAATATTTTTAGTACAAAAATGCATTTTGTTATTGTCATACTTTTAGTGTAAAAGGCATTGTTTTGGTAGTGTAATACTTTTTTGGTTAAAATGTACTTTTTGGTGTAATATGTTTTAAAAATACATTTTTTTTTTTTTTTTTTGAGGGGGGGTAATACTTTTTGTGTAGAAATCAAATAGTTTTTGGGGTGTAATACATTGTGTGTGAAAAATTCTATACTTTTGACTTGAATATCAGCTCTTGCCATTTCCTGCCTTCTCAGCTGTACAGTTTATAATCAAGCCTTGAGGGTCTGAAATTTTCTCACTGATAGAGATTAGAGGACTTAATGTGAAGACTGTAAAATAACATGCATCATATAATGACCTGCTCCAAACTTGTTATTTACTCCACTGTTGACAGTGGTTTCAAATGACTACCACATCAATTCTTTTTAACTCTTTACCAAACGACAAAATTTTAGACAGGTCCAAATTGAAAGCATTTACAGACGACAAATTCAGTGTTGCTAAAGTGATGATATCTCTCTTCGATAGGGTAGAAAACATTGCGGGAGAAGGAGAAAATGCTGGTTACCAGCATTTTCTCCATTTCCTACAATGTTTTCCAAAGCCTTCTCTATTCGGGTTGTTAAAACTTGGGATTGTGTGGTAAAGAGTTAAATGGAAATTCTTATATAGCCTTTTGATTGGTTAAGACAAAATGTCTGAGCCAATTAGATTTTAATCAGTGAAAGGTGACTAAAAATTGGAATGAATTTGAGATCAAAAATTTTATTCTGGAATTTGATTTGAGTTTTATCCGCATGCAGCAGCAGTTACTTTTGCAGATAGTATGGACCAAGATCAGATGCACTGGACATGCAGAATGTGATACAGACTTTCTCACCAAACAGCTTTGGTGATACCATACTTGTATTTTGGCGTATTAACCCTTTACCACACAATCCTGAGTTTTGACGTGTCCAAGAAAAAAAGCCTTTCGAAAACGTAGTGAAAAAGGAGAAAATGCTGGTTACCAGCACCAGCACAATTTTTTCTACCCTATCAGAGAACTTAGGTCATTTGTACTGATTTTAAATGTTATCTGCCTGTTTTGGATTTGGAAGAGTCAAAAACTTGCTGTGTGGGAAAGGGTTATAAAAACTGATCATTTTGGCTTTCACGCGCAGTCAGTTTTGTGACTTTCTGGAGCCCCTGCATAGCCAAGTTTGTTACTCTGTTTTGAAAAAATCATTTCAACCATTGCCACTATTTGTTTGTGGACTGCTGTCTACAATCTGTTGTAAAGAGGAATTTTGGAGCCAATGCAAAAACGTTATATACAAATTAGGGACAAAAATGTAAAATGGAAGTTTGTATGAAAGGTAATATTGCCTTTTGTCTATTTATAGATAACACTGAAAACTGATGATATGGATCTGGCAGGTGATATAGTACAAGCCATAGCTACATTTCTCAACCTGGACGATTTACATTCTACTATTGACTTTCCTATTGAAATGGAACGTTTGAGAGAAATTCTTGTGAAGGTTAGATTTACTGTTTTCATTGGTTGTTCATCTATTTGTATTTCTTTTACCAGACAACAAAATTTTATTCTTGTCCGTATTGAAAGGATTTGCAGAAAGAAAAATTAAATATGACTTAAATAATGCAATTTGTCTATGGTAGAGTAGAAAATATAGTGCAAGGATGAAGTAGTTTTGTTAACAGCATTTCCTTTTTTTTCCTTCCACAATATATTCAGAAAGTCCCCTTTATCAGGATCTGTTAATGGGTTGACTCTTAAGTTAGAAAAGTGTTTTTGCATAAAGTGTTAACTCCGATCAGATGACACAGAACTTGTTATCTGATAGATCTTCATTTCAAGTACTTAGATATTCTTGGTCGAGGTATATTATGGTCCTGCAATGGCAACAATTTAGTTGCCATGTTTTTTATGCTTCACCGAGCGACAAAATTTTTGACTGTTCCAAATTGAAAGCATTTGCAGACGACAAATGTTGCACAAATTATGAAGTCTGTCTTTGAAAGGATAGAAAACATAGTGGGAAAAGGAGAAAATGCTGGTTACCGGCATTTTCTCCTTTTCCCACAATGTTTTTAAAAGTCCTAGGGTTGTTAATATTTGAGATTGTGTGGTAATGGGTAAACATTTAATCACTGTATCTCTCACATCAAAAAAATTTTTTTTTTTCTCAGTTTTTCCTATCATTCAAAAAGGGCACTTTATAATTCCCCTTTGTGTCAGTTGTACAAATTAGTGATATATCTAAAATAAGCCTTTACAGAATGGATTGAACCTTAAGAAAATCGGCTGCATTTTAGAATGAATGCATGTTAAGCATTGTCTTTTTGTACAGGTAGATGAGTTTCATGCTGTGAGACAGAAGTTAACGGCAGAAATGGCGGACCATTCCAATTTGATACGGAGTCTTGTTGTAAGAGCAGAAGATGCTAGGCTGATGGGTGATATGTAAGATATACAATTCCAAATAAATAGTCATTAAAGCATTACCAAACATCAAAATTTTAGACTTATCCAAATTGTAAGCATTTGAAGAAATTTAATGTTGCTAGTTTGTTTGTGTTTGTCTTTGAAACTTGGCATAGTTAACTGTCATCAGGGAAACCCATACCACAAGGGTTTGTAACCACCAAAATATTTGACACAGTTATGCCCAGGCATAGTTAACTGTCATCAGGGAAACCCATATCACAAGGGTTTATAACCACCAAAATATTTGACACAGTTATGCCCCTATTTTGATTTTTCACTAAAAGCTACAGCAGCAAGAGTTGGCAACTACATGCGGTGCTTTGGTTTGAGATATTCAGACAAAAACAGCCATGACTTGTGATATGGAGTTTCTTCCCTTCTGAAAATATTAATTTCATTTTATAGTGCTCTAGGAGTTTACCCTTTACCTACCAAATTGACTAAGTTTTATTTTAGGCAACAGATTTGATTTCCAGCTTGGCAAATTTCTTTTTGAAGATTGATGATAGTCATTTGGACAGTTTTCTTTTTTTTTTTTTGCCAAGCCCAGGAGCAGTCGGTAGTATACTGGACTTGAGACCAGGCAGTTACTGGTCCGAATCCTCAGCATGGCCAATTTCTGTCCGAGGACTGATGATAGTTACTGTTACAGGATTAATTCCTCTTGCACCAGGGATCATTGTCTTGAAGATGGTTATGTGGGAATCCAGCCAGTGGCTTTGGAAGAATATTGTGCTAAGAACTGGGGGAAAAAAAACAACTTGGGAAAGCCTGGGTAGATGCACTGGCAGTCACTACACAACTAAAGTAATGTTGAAAACAGCCTTAAACGTCATACAAACCAAACCTGTCATTACTTTTTCTTCTCAGAACATTGTTTATGTGGGAAAGCAGCCAATGTTTGGAAAGTATATTTTTACAAAGTACTGGTAAATGAAACTATAGGAAAGGAAGTTTGCCTCTGCAAACATACACATTTTATCAAAACCTCTATTTTTGATGGTTATCCTTCTCCAATTCTATAAGTTATGTTAACCCTTAAAGTGACGAATAAACCCAACGGACATTTTCAGTCTAGAATAAAACCAAGATAATTGCAATTTTGTGGTCACTTTTCATGTCTAGTGTTTCAGCAGAGCGGACAGTGTAGATCAAAGATCAGGCTGCACGTTTTGTGCAGCCTGATCTTGACCTACACTGGCCGCAAAGGCAACTATAGTCATAAGAGGCGCTTTTAGGGTTAAGCAGTATAGACAACCTGAACACTTTTCTGTGCCATTAACCCCTAACCCCAAATGGTAACTAGAATTTTCTCCTTTCCCCACAATCTTCTCTACCACTTACATGGTATAGGGTCCATCAAGTAACTATTTACCAGTAAGCATAATTCAAGACATTTCTAAATTTAAAACAGTTGTAGACCACAAATTGAACAAGGCTCAGGTGATGGAATTCCTCTTTGAAAGGGTATAAAACATGAGTGGAAAAAGAGAAAAGGCTGGTTATCAAAAAATTTCTCCTGTTCCCATCATGTTTTAAAAAGCCATCTTCATTAAAACATGGGATTTTTTTTTTTGTAAAGGGTTAATTTTTCTGAACAGGAACAATATGAAGAAGGGTTACACAGAGTTATACAACATGAACCGAGACCTTATCAATGGCTACAAGATCAGATGTAGCAACCATCAGGAATTACTCACCGCTCTCAAACAAGTCAACCAGGTCATACAGAAGTCTGCAAGAATGAGGGGTGAGTAGTCAAAGCTGTCTTAACTCTTTACAAAACGACAAAATTTTGCACTCAAGCAAATTGAAACCATTTGCAGACAACAAGTTACTGGTAGCGCAAATGATGTTTTCTGTCTTATAGGGTAAAAAACATTGTGAGAAAAGGAGAAAATGCTGGTTACCAGCATTACCTCCTTTTCCCACAATGTTTTCAAAAGCTTTCTTCTCTAGGGTCAGTAAAACTCAGGAATGTGTGGTAAAGGGTTAACCCTTTGCAGCCGTGCCCTGGTAGCCCAGTCGGTAGCATACAGGACTGGAGAACAGGTCACTGGTTCGAATCCCAAGCAGGGCCTATTTCTTTACAAAGATTGATGATAGTTATTTCAACAGGATTCATTCTGCCCTCACTGCTGATCATTGTTTCAATGATGGCTATGTGGAAAAGCAGCCGGTGGCTTTGGAAGAATATTGTGCAAAGTACTGGTTGAGGAAACTCCAGGAAAACATAGGTGCACTGGCCACAGCGATATGACGGAAATAATGTTGAAAACAGTGAACAATCAAACAACTTAACCCTTTGCAACATGGCAAAATTTTCTACTTGCCTAAACCTGTCATTTGCAGATGACAACTGAAATATGGCTGAGATGATAGGATTTGTCTTTTACCCTTTACGAGACAATTCCAAGTTTTTATAACCCTAACCCTTAATGAAATGGACCTTTTCAATCAAGAAAAATATCCAATATATTTTTACATCAAGGTAGTTCTGGCCAGAATATGTAATTAAGTAGTGGACAGTGTAGATCCAAGATCAGACTGCAAGTTTTGTGCTGTCTGATCTTGATCTACACTGTCCACAAAAACAACTAAAGTTGGTTCCAGCACTTTAAGGGTGAAGGAAGAATGTTTTTGAAGACATATTTGGAAAAGTAGAAAATGATCTCAAACTAACATTTTGTCATTTTCCAACAAATTTTCCCACAGTGTTTTCAAACTTTTCATAGACAATTTCTACTCTCTGAGCCACATTTATTTTGACAAGTCCAAACTTTTGTTGTCTGGTAGAGAGTTAAATGCTGTTACCAGCATTTTATTCTTTTTCTCACAATGTTTTTAAAAGATCTTCCTCAAGGTCATTAAAACTTAAGATTGTATTGTAAAAGGTTCAGCAGCTAGGCAAGGAAACTGTGTAGTTACCTCTCAAGAAAGGTGTTTTTTGAACACAGGCACCATTGCACCCGGTAATCAGATGTGGGGACTTGGTCAAAAGGCTATTGCCACTGACACAGGATTGACTGTATTATTTTACAAGATGTTTGTTAACTCTTTACCACACAATCCCAACTTTTAATGACCCAGTGAAAGAAAGCTGTTGAAAACATTGTGGGAAAAGGAGAAAATGCTGGAAACAGCATTTTCTCCTTTTCCCACAATGTTTTCTACCCTTCCAAAAAAAAACTTTCAATTTTTTGTCATGTTTATTTTGTCATCTGCAAATGCTTTCAATTTGGACTAGACTAAAATTTTGTCATTTGGTAAAGAGTTAGCTCTACCAGAAAACAAACTTTTAGACAAGCCTGTAAAAGCATATGCAGACAACAGATTAAATGTGGCTAAAATGATGAGATTTGTCCATGAAAGATTAGAAAACATTGTGGGGAAAGGGAGAAAATGATGGTTACCTATCATTTTCTCTTGCCCATCATGTTTTCAAAAGCTTTATTCTTGAAATTCATTTCAACAACAGATTGTTTGGTGAATGTCGAGTAATTTAGGTTTAGCATTGTTATCGCTTTACAGAACAACACAAATTTGGATTCATCCAAACTGAAAGCATTTGCAGATGACAAATCACACAAGTGGCTAAAATCTAGCAATTTGTCTCTGATAGGGTAGAAAACAATGTTTTTACAAAGGCTTCTTTCTTAGGGTCATTAAAACTGGGGATGGTGTGGTAAACAGTTAATGAAAGCTACCTACATCTAGATTTCATATAGTAGTAAGTACATTGCCACATGGTTTGAAATGTGTTACTTGTCAATATATAGGTATGAAGACCATATAGAGTATATAAAGATAAAACACTTTATTTCTTTTTACTTTTGTTTCAGTGGGCAAGTACAAAACATCAGTGGTGAATGCATGCCGTGCTGCCATAAAGAACAATAATATAAATGCCTTGTTCAAGATCATTAAAACTGGTGCTAGTTGAGATGTATGGACAAAAGGACTTTCATTAAGCCATTATTTCAGACAGCTTCTTGCATCTTTCAGCAGACTACTTTTAAAGACATTGAGGCAGAAGAAGAAATTGCACATAGGGACAAATTTCTGCTTTTGCTACAATCTTTTCACATATATTTGAGCCATGCTCTGGCAAAAAGGGGGCATAATGCATCTCTGTGATGCACGATACCGAGCAAGTCATCACATGATCATAGATCCATAAAATCCATTTTGTCTCACAACCAACTGCATCATGAGGTAGACTGGTCCTTTGACATAGAGACAATTGACCAGTAGTGGAAAGTTTCAGTCCATGTCAGCCTGCACATGCTGACCTGGGTCGATACGTTTCGCAAATGCATTAAGCCCTCTTTTCACAAAGCATGGCTCATTAATTTATGAACACCATAATTTTTTATAATTATTCATATTTTTACATGGTGTTTTACAGAGTTGTCTATCACATACATTGTATTTTGTTTCCAGAGGTTTTTTAACTCTGGTACTCTTTACCAAACAACAAAATTTTGCACTTATCCAAGTTGAAAACATTTGCAGACAACAGATTTTTTTTTTCAAACGATGTAATTTCTTTTTCGTGTGGTAAAGAGCTACCTCAAACATTCCGTCCACAAAGATATCCATAACTGCATGAAAGGGACTTGTCATTGTTGTTCATTTGATTTTTACATACAAGAATGTAAGGTTATCAGAGCTCCAGATAAGAGGGAGTGATGGTATTCTAAATCCATTATTTCTCTTCCAAACCCAATGTTGTGGGTACTCATTAGAATTGTCTCAATGAGACAATTCTAATGAGTACCCATAACATAGAGTTTAGTAGAGAATAATCGATATTTTCAATTTTGAAATCAAAATCACTCCCTCTATCTGGAGATCTGGTTATGTGAAAATGTTTGTATATTTCTACATGAAAGTCATTTACAAAAGGTTAAGCCTCACATATTCAGTGGGAACACCAAGGAACAGTTCCTATATTTTAACCACTTGAGGGCCAAATTATGAAATAAACCAAATGGAAATTCTCATTCTAGAAAAATAGAGCCTTATTAGAGCAAAGTCTGGGTTGCTCTTATCCAGAATGTCTCTGCATAGTGGACAGTGTAGATCAAAGATCAGCCTGCATGTAGTGTGCTGTCTGATCTTGATTTTAACTGGTTGCTAAGCCAATTTAAGTTGTGATAAGTGCTTTAAAGGTAAGTTAGAAAGTATTTATATAAGAGGCACATTGTTACATTGTTATAGTACTGGTATCTGTTACTGTTAGTTGTGAATTATTCATGTATGTATATGTATATGTATGTACAAATTAAACTTTTAAAAAACTGAGCTATTGATTTATGTTTTGTCATTAGCATGTATCTATATAAGCAGAGTCTAGTCTTATTGTTATTCAAGTGTTTTTTTTTTTTTTTTTTAACCTTGCAAAACTTTTAGAAATCTAGTTGCAGGTGGATTTTACAAAATCTAATTGTGCAGAAACTCTTTACCACACAATCCCAAGTTTTAACAATCATAACAAAGAAGGCTTTTGAAAACAGTTAAAAAAAGGAGAAATTACTGGTGACCAACATTTTCTTCTGTTCTCACAATATTTTCTATCCTATCAAAAACAAAGTCCATCATTTAAGCCACATTTAAATACTTGTCTGCAAATTCTTTGAATTTGGACAAGTCCAAAATTTTGCTGTATGGTAAAGAGCTAAAATTTAATGTTGTTCACCCATTTTCCTGGTCAGAATTTATGACAGAAGGGTGTTTGAGGTGAGACATTCCAATATACACTGTAGTTCTATAATACTTGCACCAAACATTAAACAAATAATCTGCTATTACAATGTAATTTATTAAGTAAAATGTCTAAAAAGTGAATACATGTTTTATTGCCATGAATATGAATTGTACAATATAGTGGCATTTACACAAGTCTTGTTCATTCAAACTTGTATTAATCTATGTGTTTAACCCTTTCCCAAACGACAAGTTTTGGACTGGTCCAAATTGAAAGAGTTTGCAGACGACAATTTTAAATTTGATGAAAATGGCAGAAAGGCCTCAAAAAGGGTAGAAAACACTGTGGGAAAAGGAGAAATTGCTTGTTACAAGCAATTTCTCCTTTTCCCACAGTGTTTTCAAAAGACTTGTACTGCAGACACATGAAAACCAGGGCTTGTTTGGGAAAGGGTTAAAGCTTACTTAATACACTGTTTGGAAAAGACATAGATTACATGTTCATAGAATGGGCTTTTATAATCTAGTTTTGCATTACACTGTAGTTGTATTGCTGTTGCTCCAATCCTTCACCAAACAATGGCTTTATGACCTTTGCAAAGTTGGTTTTGAAAACAAAATTTTGAGTGAATAAGAGAAACTAATATTGACCAGCCTTCCTCCTTTACTCACAGTTTTCTACCCTTTACTGTATGTATATCTGACCCTTTGAATCTTCTTTTATTTGTCATCTGCAAATACTTTCAATATGGACAAGTCTACAATTTTGTTGTGTGTTAAAAAATGATTGACTGATTGATGTATACACCACTTTCAACATTGCTTAACTCTTTACCAGACAACGAATTTTGGACTTGTCCAATTTGAAAGCATTTGCAGACGACAAATTTGATGTGACTAAAAAGTTGCAATTTGTCTTTGAAACAACAGAAAACATTTTGGGAAATGACGAAAGTGCTGGTTACCAGTATTTTCTCCATTTCACAGAATGTTTTCAAAAGCCTTCTTCCTGTAGGTTGTTAAAAGTTGTGGCATTGTGTGGTGAGGGGTTAAGCCACATCATGGCAACAGCTCTCATACTCCTGTATGTTCCATGCTTAAATAGCACTGGGCTTGGGTTCTGAAGTGTCTACCCAAACAGACTTCTATTAAAAACGTAGTGTTCGAGTGACGATCAAACCTAGTGCCTCCAGAGTACAAATCCTACACTCCAACACCGAGCTGCCAAGCCCCAGTAGTGCAGTAGTGCAGTCAGTAGCATACAGGACTTGAGGACAAGGGGCGGCTAGTTCAAATCCACAGCTCTGCCAGTTTCTTTCTAAAGACTGATGATAGTCTTCTCTCACCACTGCTTATTGTTTCTATGGTGGTTATATGGGAAAGCAGCCAGTGGCTTTGGAAGAATATTGTGCATAGTCCTGGAAACGGAAACTCCAGGAAAGCATGGATAGGTACACTAGTTGCCTCAACAAAACTGAAATAATGTTGAAAATGGTGTTAAACACCATTCAATTAATCAATCAATCACCCACCACTGAGCCACACAGGACCCCCGAAAGTTAACCCTTTACCCAACGACAATATTTTTGACTGGTCCAAACTGAAAGCATGTGCAGATGACAATATAAATGTAACCCAAATATTGAAATTTGTTTTGGGAAGGGTAGAAAACATTGTAGAAAAGGAGCAAATGCTGGTTACAAGCATTTTCTCTTTTTCCCACTATGTTTTCAAAAGCTTTCTTTTTGAGGGTCGTTAAAAGTCGGGATTGTGTGGTAAAGGCTTAATTCCCCTTAGCTCTCAGTAGTTAAGTCATTACTGTTTATACTTTTATTTTATAGTCTGAAAATAAGATGAACAGCATCTGGAATAAGAGTCAAGGAAGTAATGATTGGTAGCTCCCTAATTTTTGTCACAACACTTTCCGAAGTTTTCTGTAGCAAGTGTGCTTCTACATGAGGTGAGAAAATACATGAAAATATGTAACATTGTTCACTTTATAACAACAGTCTACAAACAAATCATGGAAAACTGAAAGACATTTGGAAATATTATGCAATACAATAAAAGGTATACATTACAAAAAAAAAAAAAGACTACCTAGATTCAGGAATGTGACATGGTACAGGTACATAATAATACTAATATCAAGAAATTGGACAAAAAGTTCAACATTAAAGTTTGATACATAAAGTAATATATTTTTTCCACCAAGATTTTTTGTTAAGTCAAGGTATGATCTACAAATCTGTCAAATGGAGTCTTTTTCAACTTAAAATGAATTTATACATTACAAATTGTGTTGTACAGCTGTTAACCCTTTGCCAAACAATCCCATGTTTTAACAAACCCGAGAAAGAATACTTTTGAAAACATTGCGGGGAAAGGAGAAATGCTAGTCACCAGCATTTTCTCCTTTTCTCGCAATGTTTTCTACCCTCTCAAAATCAAGTCCCCGGTTCTAAGCCACAGTGAGTTTGCTGTCTGCAAATGCTTTCAATATGGAACAGCCTAAAATTTACACACCTGATAAAGGATGAAAAGTTAATTCATCACATTCTGTGCCCCTCATACTTATATCTGACAATCCGCACTGTAATTTACAAAATAACTTCATAAATTGACAAACTATACTTCACTTCATAAATTTGTAGTTATATATATATATCTAGTTGTATTACCATTAAACAATTTCACTTTAATTTATACAAATTTGAAAAAAAGGATGATAACTTTTCACAAAATCACTCCCATCATGTTCATACACATTTCTTTAGACATCATAGCTTGACATATTTCAGATGCAAGCAAGCAACCTTCGATATATATTATGGCAAAAGGAAAATTTTTCATACTGACAAAACATTTTCTAAATCCAACTATTTTCAACATTTTTTTTTTTTTCATCTCTAGAGTTTTCTTTTATTGACACTTGACCAAACAACACTTTTTTCAGCTGGAAGGAAGAGTTAATCAAACCAATGTAGGAAAAGGAGAAAATGCTGGTAATCAGCTTTTTGTCCTTTTCCTACAAAATTTTCTACCTAGAGATAAAATTCATCATTTATGCTGCATTTGCTGTTTACAAATGCTTTCCATATGGAGAGTCTGAAATTTGCCATCTGGTCAAGAGTTAACTGTACACCAGATGACAAAATTATAAGCTCATCCGAATTGAAAGTATTCGTGAATGATACTTTAACCCTTTACCACACAATGCTGCCTTTTGACGCCCCTAAGAGAGAAGCCTTTTGAAAACATAGTGGAACAAGAGGGCCATGATGGCCCTGGATGCTCACCTGAGTCAATAGGCGAAATTCACTCAATGTCAGGGTTTTCATTTTGAAATGAAGCAACAGATTGATTGACAAAAACAACAGGCCGGGGGTCAAGGGGGCCACCTAGGCCCCCTTGTGGGTCCAGGGCAACGCCCTTGTAGGGGGACCAGGGGGGCAAAGCCCCCCGGCCGAAAACGATTCTGAGCTTTTTTAAACCTGTTTTGTGAGCTCTCCTTGATGGTAAATCTGTTTTTTTTTTTTTTCTTTATGTCATGAGTTTGCTCTCAAAACAGTATTTGGATCTCACTTATATACAGTATGTAAGTGAGATCCAAATACTGTTTTGAGAAAAATACATGTACAAAATATGGAAACAAATGTTAACATGTCTTACTACACAGCCAATTAATAGTAAGACATATACATACCTATATAAATTACCAACACCAACACTGAACATACTTACTGAGAACACAAAGCAGTTGCCATCAATTCCTATTTGTAAGACATAGACTGAATGAATAAATAAACTAGCTTATCAATTTGTCTACCATTATCAATAATCACGCACATTTCCGCAAATCTAACTCAATTCACCTAAAAACATTCAACAAATTAAATAATATTTCAAATATCTCAGATCAATGCATTCGCTTCTATGGTAAATGTCGAAAGATATAAATAATATGAAACATAAAGTATGTATTGACGACGTACAATAGTTCGACGACAACTCGCTTCTCCGGATTAAAAGTGCAAAATGGTCTGTAAAAAACCGAGTCACACACTTTAAACTTCATTGTTAATTGTATGTCAACTTTGCTTACCGGCGTCATCGTCTAATTTGGACTTTTTTAAAACCAAAGTCAAATAAACAGCGATTTCCTGACTTCTTTCTCTTTGCTTTGGCGTCCATGATTACCAAATGGAGATCGGAGAAATGTATCGTCACCTACGATTGGATAATTGGATGCAAGTATCCAATGAATGACCGCATAACATTCATAAACCAATTGTTTCTGGTTTCGCGGTAAAATTGAACCGGTGTCGCAGTACAGTTAACAACGCGTGAAATATTTTCGATATAAAACAACGCAATCGGTTTTTCAAAGATCGAGCAAAAACAACCGGTTAAAGGCCGATTTCAACCGATGTTTTTGATCGGCAATCAGCTTTAAATGAAAACCCTGAATGTGCATAATTCAATTTCTGACGAATTGTCAGGTCAATTGAGCTTAAAATGTGGCCTCTAGAGTGTCCACAAGGAATTTCCGTAAGTTGACCTAGTGACCTAATTTATCACCCCACGTGACCCAATTTAGAACTCATCAAAAAATTTATCAAGACAAACATTCTGAACAGTTTTCAAGTTATTTGAGCAATAAATGTGGCCTCTAGAGTGCCCACAAAGTGTTTCTTAAATTTGACCGAGAAACCTAGTTTATGACCCCAGCCGACCCAATTTCAAACTCGCCCAATATTTCATCAAGACAAACATTCTGACCAACTTTCAAGTCAATTGAGCAAGAAATGTGACCTCTAGAGTGCCCTAAAGGTATTTCTTTAATTAGACCTAGTGACCTAGATTATGAGCCCAGGTGACCCATATCCAAACTCATCTAAGATTTCATCAAGACAAACATTTTGACCAATTTTCAAATCAATTGAACAATAAATATGACCTCTAGAGTGCACACAAGGTATTTCTTTAATTTGACCCAGTGACCTAATTTAAGACCCCACATGACCCAAATTCGGGTTCATGTGAAATTTTATCAAGACAAACATTCTGACCAATTTTCAAGTCAATTGTGCCAAAAATGTGGCCTCTAGAGTGCCCACAAGGTATTACTTTAATTTGAACTAGTGACCTAGTTTATGATCCCAGGTGACCCAAATCCAAACTCATCTAAGATTTTATCAAGACAAACATTCTGACCAAATTTCAGGTCATTTGAGCAATGAATTGGCCTCTAGAGTGCCCACAAGGTATTTCTTTAATTTGACCTAGTGACCTAGTTTATGACCCCAGGTGACCCAATTTCAAACTGACTGAACACGTTGTGCTCAGGTGGGCTAACAAACTTAGAACAGGTTCACTACATACCAAATAACAAAGCTCTATGCCTTCAAGGTTTAGAAAAGAAGAATTTTAAAGTTTTCCTTCTTTGTTCCTATGTTCGAACTTGTCACCCCCGGGGCAGGGCCAGTTTTGACACCAGGGGCAACGTATGAACAAACCTGGTAGAGGTCCACTAGGAGATGCTAGATGCCAAATATCAAAGCTCCACGCCTTCCAGTTTCAGAGAAGAAGAATTTTCAAGTTTTCCTTCTTTGTTCCTATGTTCAAAACTTGTGATCCCCCGAGCGGGGCCAGTTTTGACCCCAGGGGCATCGTATGAACAAAGTAGGTAGAGGTCCGCTAGGACATGCTACATACCAAATATCAAAGCTCTACACCTTCCAGTTTCAGAGAAGAAGAATTTTAAAGTTTTCCTTCTTTGTTCCTATGTTCGACGCTTGTGACCCCCGGGGCAGGGCCAGTTTTGACCCGAGGGGCATCATATGAACCAACTTGGTAGAGGTCCACTAGGAGATGCTAGATGCCAAATATCAAAGCTCCACGCCGACGAGTTTCAGAGAAGAAGAATTTTAAAGTTTTCTTTCTTTGTTCCTATGTTCAAAACTTGTGATCCCCCGGGCGGGGCCAGTTTTGACCCCAGGGGCATCGTATGAACAAAGTAGGTAGAGGTCCGCTAGGACATGCTACATACCAAGTATCAAAGCTCTACACCTTCCAGTTTCAGAGAAGAAGAATTTTAAAGTTTTCCTTCTTTGTTCCTATGTTCGACACTTGTGACCCCCGGGGCAGGGCCAGTTTTGACCCTGGGAGCATCATATGAACCAGCTTGGTAGAGGTCCACTAGGAGATGCTAGATGCCAAATATCAAAGCTCCACGCCGACAAGTTTCCGAGAAGAAGAATTTTAAAGTTTTCCTTCTTTGTTCCTATGTTCGAACTTGTGACCCCCCCTCCCCCCCCCCACGGGCGGGGCTAGTTTTGACCCCAGGGGCATCATATAAACAAACTTGGTAGAGGTCCACTAGGAGATGCTACATACCAAATATATAAGTTCTACGCCTTATAGAATCAGAGAAGAAGATTTTTAAAGTTTTCCTATTTTTTGCCTTTCTGTTGCCATGGCAACCAGAGTTTTGGGTGGAATTCAATCTCTTGAACAACTTTGGTAGAGCTTCACCCAAGGAACATCCCTGCCAAGTTTCATCAAGATTGGCCCAGCAGTTTAGGGGGAGAAGATGTTTAAAGGAATTGTGGACAGATGGACGCCGGACAACGACCCATCACAATACCTCACCTTAGCACTTCGTGCTCAGGTGAGCTAAAAAGGAGAAAATGCTGGTAACCAGCATTTTCTCCTTTTCCCACAATGTTTTCTACCCTATCAAAGAAAAATTGCACTATTTGAGCCACGTTGAAATTGTCGTCTGCAAATGCTTTCAATTTGGACAAAGACAAAAATAAAAATGTCTGGTAAAGGATCAAATGTGGCTCAAATGAATGGATTTTTCTATGAAAGGTTAGAAAACATGGTGAGAAAATTCTGATTACCAGCATTTTCTCCTTTGCACACAATGTTTTCAAAAGACTTCTCTTGCATGGTCATTAAAACTCAGTATTGTGGAAAAAAAAGAAGTAATTCTTGTCCAAAATGATGTACAAGAAGTTGTTTACTACAGAGACTCTTGGGTAGATATTTTCAGATCTTTCAATATAGAAAGCATAAGACATTGCCTGCTCACATAACTTACTTTCAGCTGTTCAATGATATGTTTTACAATGGGATCCCCATCGTCTATATCTAATGTCTCATACTCAAAATGGGTCCCACTTAATACAGCTATTCCCTCACCAACTTTACATTTCACGATGGCAGCCGGCATACATCCCATATCTTCATAATGAGCTAATACTGTCACATTTTCATAACCAAGTCCTTTCCTATCGCTGCAAAAATTTTCGTCAGCCTGACATAATCCATTTTTAACCATTTTTACAGGCTGAATATAGGTCCCTTCTTCTGACAGGGTCACATTCTGATTTCTTCCTAGAAAAAATCCACCACCATTGAAATACACTTTGAATATCTTAGAGCAACCATATTTATCGAAAGGTGTGATTAATGATCGCAATCCATTGGTCTTTTTATCTATTATGTTCCCATCTTTCACTGAAGCAACCTTACCATCAGGATGGAAACTGATCTGACTTGCTACTGCTCCACTTCTAGTTTGATAGTCGTATTGCTTGTACAAAGGGCCATAACTCTGACCTGTAAAGAAAAGTTACTGCTTTCGTTTAAAGTATTCAGACAGCATCAAATTTTTTTAACAATAAAACTGGGTTACAGTCTTATATAGGTTGATTTCTGAATGACAAAACAAAAGTCTAGTGGCATGAAAGAGAAGGGTTTGAAGGAAAGGCAGATATATTGGAGCCATGCCCTTGCAAAAGGGGACTTAAAGCAGCTATTACACCAAAAAACTATTACTATCCAAAAAAGCACATTAAACCAGCTCCAGTACTTTAAGAGCTACATTACACCAAGCAAGACTTCAAGCTATAATGGATCCATAAAATAAATTTTGTCCAACAACCAGCTGAATCATGAGTTTAAATGGTCCTTGGACATACAAAAGATTTACAAAGCACAAAACGTTTCGATCCACATCAGCCTGCACAGACTGCACAGGCTGACATAAGTCTATATTTTTTGCAGATGCATTAAACCCCCTTTTCACATGGCTATTTTTTTGTAAGAGTCTTTACCAAACAACAAATGTAGACATGTCCAAATTCTAAGCATTTGCTGACAACAATTTAAATTCAAATGATAAAACATGTCTTTTGATAAGGTAGAAAACATGTGGGAAAAGGAGAAAATGCTGGTTCCCACTATTTTCTCTTTTTCCAACAATGCTTTCAAAAGGCCTCTTTCTCAGTATCATTTACAGATGAGATTATGTAGTAAAGTGTTAACTCTTTAACAAACGACAAAATTTTAGACCAGTCCAAATTGAAAGCAGTTGCAGACGACAAAATAAAGGTGACTGAAAAATTGAAATTTGTTTTAAGAAGGGTAGAAAACATTGTGGGAAGAGGAAAAAATGCTGGTTACCAGCATTTTCTCCTTTTCTAAGAATGTTTTCAAAAGGCTTCTTTCTCAGGGTCGTTAACAGATGAGATTATGTAGTAAAGGGCTAAATAATGAAAATTATGTACAGAATGTCTGAAAAGCAGCAAACGCATGTAATAAGTGCAAATGTTGTTTTTGTAAGTTATTTTCTGAAAGGCATGATAATCTTCATATCAACAAATTTATTCAAATCACAGCTAAAGTGAATTTAAGAGTCAGAGATTTACAATACAATGTAATTTGTTCAAAATCATTATAGCCAACAGCAAAATCATAGACCAAAAACTAGACTGCACATTCTGTGCTGCCTGATCTTGATCTACACTATCCAAAAAAGCACATTAAACCAGCTCCAGTACTTTAACCCTTTCCCAAACAAGCCCTGGTTTTCACGTGTCTGCAGTACAAGTCTTTTGAAAACACTGTGGGAAAAGGAGAAATTGCTCGTAACGAGCAATTTCTCCTTTTCCCACAGTGTTTTCTACCCTTTTGGAGAACTTTCTGCCATTTTCATCAAATTTAAAATTGTCGTCTGCAAACTCTTTCAATTTGGACCAGTCCAAAATTTGTCGTCTGGGAAAGGGTTAAGAGCTCAGTATTTCCACCTACCTGGGTAAAACTTCAAAAACCTTTCCCCTGTTACTTCAAGAGGGCCCCCTTTATCAAACTCAATGTGATCACAGGCAAAGTAGGCCCCTGAACAAATTCCAAGGTAACTTCCACCTTTTGTCACATAGTCTTTGATTTTAGACATCCCAATGGCACCTAAAGCTGCAAAACAAGGAAAAAACATCCAATTGGTCATTTCATACTTTAACTCTTTACCACGCGACAAAAATGTAGACTTGTCCAAATTGGAATCATTTTGTAGACAAAAATTTGTGACAAAAAAGTGGCTCTAATGATGGAATATGTCTTTGATAGGGTAGAAAACACTGTGGGAAAAGGAGAAAATGCTGGTAAGCTGGTTACCAGCATTTTCTCCTTTTTCTACAATCTTTTCAAAAGGTTTCTTTCTAAGGGTCATTAACCCTTTACCAAACAACAAAATTAGACCTGTCCAAATTGAAAGCATTTGCAGACGACAAAATAAATGATACTCAAAAATTAAAATTTGTTTTTTGAAGGTTAGAAAACATTGTGGGAAAAGGAGAAAATGCTGGTTACCAGCATTTTCTCCTTTTCCCACAA
The DNA here is from genome assembly GCA_945859785.2 of Tridacna gigas. Classification (NCBI taxonomy): domain Eukaryota; kingdom Metazoa; phylum Mollusca; class Bivalvia; order Cardiida; family Cardiidae; genus Tridacna; species Tridacna gigas. The sequence continues at coordinate 45,293,430 of OX244038.2, forward strand.
TGTTTTCAAAAGGCTTTTCTCTTCAGGGTCGTTAAAACCTGTGATTGTGTGGTAAAGAGTTAAAAGTTGGGATCGTGTGATAAAGGGTTAATATAAGTTGTTTGTTTGGTTTTAACTCTTTACCAGACTCCCAAGGTTTTAGGCTTGTCTATATCAAAAGCATTTCCAGATGACAAACAATACTTTAATGTCTTTTGTTTGTCTTAGAAAGCGTATGAAACATATGTGGTGAAAAAGAGAAAATGCTGGTTACCAGCAATTTCTCCTTTCTCCACTATGTTTTCTGAAGCCTTTTCTTCAGGTTTAAAAAAAAATCATGATCATTTGGTAAAAGGTTCGATCCTTTATCCACAGTATGCTGCCTAATCCTTGACCAAACAATCTGTTTCCCACTCCCGACCCTGGGGAAGACGCCTTTTGAAAACATTGTAGGATAAGCAGAAAATGTAGGTAACCAGCATTTTCTCCTTTTCCCATAATGTTTTCTATCCTTGTAGAGGCAGATTTCATTATTTGAGTCACATTTAATGTCGTCTGCAAATAGATCTCTTAATTTGGACAAGTTGATAGTTTTGTTGTTTGGTTAAGAGTTAGGTACTTGTATTCATCAGTTTCATCTTACTCCTTCTTGAATAAATCTGTAGCAGATAACTGTAATCCTTATAGCCATAGGCAAAAAACAAGGGCTTTTCTGGAATGCATAGATCAAGATAAGACTTTACAGAACATACAGTCTGATCTTGAACCTACACCGTTCTCTTCTTTAGTCAAGCCTATCATAAAAAACCTATCATAGTTTTCGATTGTATTTTCGGCCTCTGCATGCTGTCAAGTTTATATATTTGGCTCTAAAAGAATTAAAAAAATTAAGGTAATGAACATGAATTCACCTTTGACACATGAATAGTCATGATAAAATTGTAGCAAACAGCACTATTTCTTCTTTCTAGTACTTTCTCTTCTTGCCACAATGTTTTCAAAACTGTGGTTTGCTGCATGACAAAAAAGGCATTTGCATGTGGTAACATTACAAAATGATAACAAAACAATGTTCAGAACAAGATGCATTTTGTTTCTATTAATTATCTGTATTTTGTAGGCTGTTTACAAAATTGTCTGCTCCATGGCTGTTTTCTTCAGTGTATCATCTCTTTCCCAAATGAAAAAATTGAAGACTGATCCAAATCGATAGCATTTGCAGATGACAAAAAGGGATCAAATAATGGGGTTTGTCTTTACAAGAATAGAAAATATTGCGGGAAAATGAAAAAAACAATGCTGATTACCAGCATTTTCTCCTTTTCCAACAATGTTTTCAAACACCTTCTACCCAAGGGTCATTAAAAACAGGATTGTTTAGAAAAAGAGTTAAGGCTGATAACTAGAAGATGAAAGCAATTGCAGACAACATCCATGTTTGATTTGTGGTCTGCAAATGCTATCATTTTGGACTACAATTTGGTTTACATTTTTTTCATTTGGTAAAGAGTTTTCTCCTTTTCACACGATGTTTTCTACCCTTTCAAAGACAATTTCCATCGTTTGAGCCTCATATAATTTGCTGAATGTAAACGCTCTCATTTTGGACAAGTCTAACCCTTAGGCTGCTAAGCACGACTCACCGACCTTTTGCAGACAGTGTAGATCAAGATCCAACTGCATGTTCTGTGCAGTCAGACCTTGGATCTACACTGTCCGATAAGGAGATATCTTTCCCCAAAAAAATACCTTTGAAATAGCAGATTATGATTTCTTACTGTTGGCTTGAAAGTTTCATTTCAGTGCTTTAGCAGGATAAAGGTTACTACTTTGCTGTCTGGTCTGGTATAGAGTAAAGGATCAATTCCTTACCTTTGATAAGGCCAAGATCAAACCCACCTCCAATCACAAACAAACATGTTTCACTGTTCAAAGATCCTAACAAAGAAATAAATGAAAAGCATATAAATGAGAAACATTGATCAGTTGCTCCTATTCCCACATTTTCCAACAAGAGGGTCTTGATGGCCCTGTATCACTCCACTGGTTAATAAATTAAATGTGCCATACATGTTATTGGCATCAGCAGTCACTAACTGTAAGATATCTGTATTACAATAAAATTTCATACAGAAGTTAAGTTTAGCCCCGAAAAAAGTAGTCTTTATCACATGTTGCCAAAATGACTTGAGTGAATATGGGCAGGTCTAATCCAATATCATTCATACCAAGTATCGATGAACTCTGACAAAGAGTATTCCTACATGAAAATTTCCACCAAAAGGTAAGAATGGCCTTTAATCCCTCAGCAGAGAAGGATGTGACACTCCACCTCCTCCGGTGAGACCAATTTTTTTACTTCATGGCAATAATTTGCACAATCTTGGTAAAGTCCCCAGTATCATGCTACGAGCCAAACATTACAATTCCCTGTCAAATGATTTGGAACAAGAGAATTTTCAAATTTTTCTATATAAGAGCCTGTGAAAGCTGTGACCCCCAGGGTAGGGCATTCTTTTACTCTATGGCTATACTTAGTTGAATCTTGGTAGAAGTCTACTAGATGAAGCTACATACCAAATAACATAAGTCTAGGCTAAATGGTTTTAAAAAAGAAGATATGTAAAGTTTTCATAGTATGAAGCCTCTAAGAAATGTGTGACCTCAGGGCTCTACTGTGAATAAACATTGGTTGTAATCTACTAGATGAAGCTAAATGCCAAGGGGTGTGGGGCCAGTTTTGATCCCAGGGCTATAAATGGAACAATCTTAATAAAGGTCCACTATATTCTACATGCCAAATTTGGTAGACCTTGAGCCATCTTGTAAGGAACAAGAAGATTTCTTTAGCTTTCAAAAAAAAAAAGCCAATTTAAAACTTGTGACCCCTGTGGTTGGGCTAATTTTGACCCCAGGGCTATAATTCAATTTTTTTTTTTGTACGGGACTATTAGATAAAGCTACCAAATTTGGTAGCCCTATGCCTCATGGTTTTGGGCAAGAAGATTTTGAAAGATTTTACAGACTTTTTCAGTTTTGTTGTGTTGGCAACCAGAGTTTTACCTGGAATTAAATACTTTACAAGAATTCTGAAGAGGACCATGACAGGATCATTTCTGTAAACGAATTGTAGTTTCCGAGATGAAGATGTTTGAAAAAAAAAATTTAGTCCAAGCAGACGCACCATGGACACAGGGCCAGGACATACGCTGGCTAGCCTTTGGCAAGTGGGACTAAAAACTGTCAACCTTTGTCTGGTTAGGGACTGAGAAACTATAACATCTTTTCTATTTTTTCAGCTCTTTATCAGAAAAAAATCTTTTTGCAGAAATCTAATTTGCTGATGACAAATTGGCTTACCGTATATGATGAAATCTGCCTTTTAACTCTTTATTCATCAAATTGAAAGCATTTGCAGACAACAATTAAAATGAAGCTAAATTTATGGAACTTGTCTTTGATAGGGTAGAAAACATTGTGGGAAAAGGAGAAAATGCTGGTTACCAGCATTTTCTCCTTTTCCCACAATGTTTTCAAAAAGCTTCTTTCTCTAGGTCATGAAAACTCAAGGGGGTTAAAAGCTAGAAAACTACGAAGAAAAAGCAGAGAAAATTGAAATATTTTCTACAGAAATAAGTTTTACTCTTTACCAAAATTTTTAAAAAATCACTTGAAAATGTTGATAGAATTCTTTGACAAATCATTAAATCTAGCTCAAAAGATGATTTCTCTTTTTGAAATGGTAGAAAACATTGTAGGATAAGGAGAAAATACTGGTTAATACCTGGCTTGTTAGACTATAGCATTATTTGGTAAAGGGTTAATTCTTTACCACACAATCCCGAGTTTTAACGACCCTGAAGAAGAGAGCTTTTTGAAAACATTGTGGGAAAAGGAGAAAATGCTGGTAACCAGCACTTTCTCCTTTTCCCACAATTTTTTCTACCCTTTCCTAAATGATTTTCTCTATTTGAGCCACAATGAAACTGGCGTCTGCAAATGCTTTCAATTTGGACCAGTCTAGCATTCTGTCATTTGGTAAAGGGTTAACAACAAACATGATAGCTCTAGTTTTATCTGTCAAAGGGATTTCTGACTGATATTGAACAGCAGGAACATAGTTATTTTCTAATCTTACATATGTTGAGCACAACTATAAGATATTCTGTCAAAAAAAATTTGATTTTTTTAGCCCTTTACCACACAGTCCCTAGATTTGATGACCCTCAGAAGGCAAGCTTTTGAAAGCATTTGTGAGAAAAGGAGAAAATGCTGGTAACCAGCAAATGCTTTTCCCACAATGTTCTCTACCCACTCAGGGACAATTTCAAGATTTCAATCATTTGAGCCACATTAAATTTGTTGTCTACAAATGCTCAACTCTTTACCAAATGACAAAATTTTAGACCATTTCAAATTTAAAGCATTTGCAGATGACAAATTAAATATGACCTAAAAACTGAAATTTGCCTATGAATGGATAGAAAGCATAGTGGGAAAAGGAACAAATGCTGGTGACCAGCATTTTCTCCTATTCCCACAATGTTTTCACAGGTCTTTTTCCTCAAGGTCATTAAAACTCAGGATTATGTGATAAAGGGTTTTTACATTGTCAGCTGAAAGACCTTAAAATCAATTTACCTGCACAAATCTCTTCTGGTGTTATAAAAGAGACAGTGTACTTTTCTGCACAAACATACTTAGATAGAACTCTGTGTAGAATTACCCCATCTTTGTCATACATTCCATAGCCTTTATAAATGCACACCCTGAGCATACTTGCCTGTTCCTTGTCACATCAACTGAAAACAGGAAAAAAAAAGTCTGATTGCCAATACATGTATGCCATGATCTGTGAAAAGGGGGCTTAACTCTTTACCAAACAACAAAATTTTAGATTGGACCAAATTGAAAGTACATGTATTTGCAGACAACAAATTATGTGTAGCTTAAACAGTTATTTATGCATTGGACTGGGTAGAAAACATTGTGGAAAATGGCGAAAATGCTGGTTACCAGCATTTTCTCCTTTTCCCACAATGTTTTCTAAAGGCTCCTTTCTCAGGGTCGTTAAAAGTCGGGATTGTGTGGTAGAGGGTTAATGCATCTAAGAAAAGTATTGATCCAGGTCAGCCTGCACAGTCCGCACAGGCTGACCTGAGCGAAACATTTTGCCATTGGTCAATTTTCCGTATGTCCAAGGACCAGTTTACCTCATGATTAATTTGATTATTTAAAAAAGTAGCTTTTATGGCTCCATAATTATCTGATGACTTTGCTTGATATAACGCATTATGGAGATGCATCAAGACCTCATTTGCTGGAGCATTGCTCAAATATATATTGTTTAACCCTTTCCCAAACAAGCCCTGGTTTTCACGTGTCTGCAGTACAAGTCTTTTGAAAACACTGTGGGAAAAGAAGAAATTGCTCGTAACGAGCAATTTCTCCTTTTCCCACAGTGTTTTCTACCCTTTTTGATAACTTTCTTCCATTTTCATCAAATTTTAAATTGTCGTCTGCAAACTCTTTCAATTTGGACCAGTCCAAAATTTGTCGTCTGGGAGAGGGTTAATTTGAAACAACACTTCAGAAATTTTATTGCTAATGTTTACGCCTATCTTTTCTGGGGTAACTTAACCCTTTCCCAAACAAGCCCTGGTTTTCATGTGTCTGCAGTGCAAGTCTTTTGAAAACACTGTGGGAAAAGTAGAAATTGCTCGTAATGAGCAATTTCTCCTTTTCCCACAGTGTTTTCTACCCTTTTGGAGAACTTTCTTTCATTTTCATCAAATTTAACATTGTTGTCTGCAAACTCTTTGAATTTGGACCAGTCTAAAATTTGTCATTTGGTAAAGGGTTAAGCCTGAACCTTTGTCACCTGTGACTCTTTGGGCACTGAATAAACAACAGCAACAAATCCCAACAGTTTTTAGTGCAGAAACAAAACCCAGATCCAAATAAGTGCAAATTCAAGGTGTTTTGGTCCAGAGTGTCTCAGCAATGGGGACAATAAATATCAAGATCAAACTGCACACAGTGTGTTGTGTGATCTTGGTCTTCTCTGGATGCAAAAGGAAATGTTTTGAAAAGCACTTGAAGGCTTAACCCATAACCAAATGACAAAATTTTAGACTTGCCCAAATTGAACAAACAACAAAAGAATTGTGACTCAAACATAGAAAATTCCCTTTAGAAGGGTGGGTAGAAAACATTGTGGGAAAAAAAGAGAATGCTGGTTACCAACATTTTCTTCTTTTCCCACAATGTTTTCAAAAGGCTTCTTCATTAAGGTCGTTAAAATTGGGGATTGTGTGGTAGTAGTATATATTGTACCATTTTGAAAACATTTTTGTTTAAAAGTAGATTACAACCGTTTCATTCCGTTTCATTCCATTTCATTCTCAAAGCGATCCATCTCTCATCATCCCATAACTAAATGTTCTCTAAAAAAGGTTCCTCTCTTAACTATAATATTCTCAAAGCGATCCATCTCTCATCACCCCATAACTAAATGTTCTCTAAAAAAGGTTCCTCTCTTAACTAAAATATCCTCAAACCGATTCGCTGTCATCCGCTTCACTTCCCACTTCCCACTTCCCACTTCCCCCTTCCCTTTCGTAGATCGCCGAGAATCGCTCTAATCAATCCAAGTCCCCCATCATCTCATTCAACCAAGTCACTGATTCACTCGAGTCACTAAATCACTCAATCAACCGAGATACCGAGTCACTAAGTCACATAACCGCAGCCAACCGTTTCGTGGTCCTTTGGTCTTTTAAAAAAAAAAAAAAAAAAAAAAAAAAAAAAAAAAAATTCATCATCTCATCGCTTCAGTCACCGAGTCACTGATTCAACCAAGTCACTGATTCACTCGAGTCACTGAGTCACTAAATCAACAGCTAGTCGTTTTATGGACCAATGTGTGATTAAAAAAAAAAAAAAAATTTTTTTCACGTCGGCAAGTCATTATACCACAAAAATTGATTTTAAGTATAAAAATGCCAGGAAACTATAAGTACACAGCGAAGCAAATATGTACACAGATATAGCAAAAGTAAACATGAACATAAATGAGTTTAGAAAAGCAACAGTAAAATGCCCGTTTTCTAAAACTGGAGAAAGGGAAGAATATATAACTAGAGCAAACACTCTTAAAGAACAAATTCAAAACTACATCCTTCAAATATATGAATCAGCGGTTATTTACCTAATATATACTAATTGTAAAGCCATAGAAAGACCAGCAAGTGAAGAAGAAAAAATGCCTGGTTTAACAAATGTATTAGAAATTAAATTTTTAGGCAGTAATGAAAACATTGATAAAACTATTGAATATGTTAGAAAAGAAATAAAAGAAGATATAAATGATATAACATTTAGTAGTAAAAAAGAAGTAATAGAATATATAGACGATAAATATATTAAACTAGCAAATCTAATAGTTTGGTAGAAATAAAAAAAATTGATTTTAAGTATTAAAATACCAGGAAACTATAAGTACATAAATATGTATGCAACACCAAAAGCAGTTGGATTAACAAAATCAAAATGTGGCGTTGTCTTTCAACCCGGGAAAACCTGCGACAGACAAACCCCTATACCACATTATAAAACCATTGCTAGAGACGTCTTTGGGGTAATAAGAGAACACCTTTACAACAACGATAATCATTTTTCAAACTCTAGATTATATATGACACTACAGTTTCTTAATGAAAAAACGGTAAAAGGAGAAGACAGAAACGAGAGAATGAAAATTATGATACTTACAAAAGCCGAAAAACTTTGTAATGAAATTGAAAACCTGATTATAACCCATGAAGATAAAATAAAACATAATAAACGAAAAGGAATCATTTCTTTAAGACAACAAATATACAACAAAGTTGATATTATACGAGGAGTTAATGATCTTCTTAGGGCAAGACTTGAGGTTGCAAATAACTTATAAGCTTATAAAATCTTTTAAAATAGATTTTATAAACACTACATGAGTGATATAGTAATAAAAGTTAAATAAAAAAATAATAAAAAAAAATATGACTAGTGAAAACGAAATATTGAGTGATGAGTTTTTAAAAGAAATCTTCGAGCAAAAAGAATATATGGTACAATCTATAGTAATAGAACAAGCGGAGGAAGTTTTAAAAAGAAAAGTTTATGAATGGTTTAAACAGGATATATTCGAAATAGTGGAAAATAGAAGTAAAAGGTATGGGTTGAATTTGGGGAGAAAAAATATTTATGAAATGGAAAAAGAAGATATCAGAGCATTGTTTAGTAAATGTTTAATATATAGTATAGCATGTTTTGGGACGAAACATATGTTTGATGGAGAACCGTTGGTATTGCTTTAAAAAAAATTTTTAAAAAATTTTTAATTTTTTATTCCTTTGATAGAAATAAAAAATTGATTTTTACTTAAAAAGTCTCAACAATATAATAGGTTAAAGAACCGACGATATATAAAAAATATGGAAAAAATAAAGGAAGATATAGAAGCAAGTAAAACTGTAGAAGATAAATGGATAATAGACCGTTTCCTATCAAGAGCATCTATAGATATGAATCAAAATTATGAGTTATTTAAAGAATTAACAAACAGAGGATGTGTAGCATTTTCCACAGAGGAAGAAGAATATGAACACGTGGTAGATGTGATAAAAAAATATAGAGAACTAGAAAAGTTTTATGAAGAAATAAATTGTTATACTTACTACCTAACACACAGCATACATGGTGATGTAATGCAAGAATGGTTTGATAAAAATTGTGAATTTGGAGACTATTGTTACTATCTAGATCATCTAATATCAGAAAGAGAAGAACTAGAAAACGGTTTAATAAACATTAATAGCAGCGATAACGAAGATGAAGACTATAATCCCTTTTCAACAGATGCTCGCATATCTGAAATGGAAGATCAGTTTTTCGAAGCTTATAATTATTTTAAAAGAGAAACCCTAGCTGGTATAAGAACATATTTAGAAAAGAAAGGGGAAGAAATTTATGAAAAACTAGAAAATCTTTTATTGAAAGAGAAAGAGGGTATCACGGTAGAAAAACAACAGTTGAAAGCTGTGGTAGAAGAAGAATATGAAAAAATTAAAGAAGACATCATGGATGAAATAGAAGAAATAGATTATTAAACAAAATAAATATCTAACCCTTTTACTGGGTTAAATATTTAACTATTTTACAAGTCCAATTCTATTAATATTGTTAAATATGCATTTTTTGCATTTGGATTGTTTCTCTTTGTTATAAAGTTAATAACATCACATTGCTCCACCTCTAAAGGTTTAGGAAAAACTGTACAACTACAACCTTCTCCTTTCTTTTTTATTATGGAGTAGTTTGGTTGTTCAACTCCATTTATAACAATATTAACTTTTGACTCTTCTCTTAGAGCACCGGCTCCTTTAACAACCATTAAAGTTCCTCTTATAATTCTACCAGGAGCAGATATACAATAACCTCCTAACCCATGACTTTCTCCACTACCTCCATTACCAAAAGCAAACTCATAACTACCACTTGATAATGGACCTTGTTCCTCAGCATGCACGCTTATAATAGGTTTAGGACCTATGAGAGAAGGAAGTGATACTTTTCCATCCACGTAAGATTTTGTTGCTAAGTCTCTTTCTTCTACAGGAGCCCCAGCATTTTTTATAGTAAAACCTTGAAAATCAACATCAGATATTGCCGTAAAACTTCCATCAGGATTTTTTACAATGGCCCCTCCATTATCAACATAATTTTTATTAGCAGCAGCATCACGATCTGTAGGATTCGGCAATCCAGTAAGTGGGTGAGTGTTCATATCTATTTTACCAGCTGCTAAGAAAGTTCCATATTGGTTTTTTGTTAAGGCATTATTACCTGCAGTTATTGCTTCAACAGCGGTATCAACATAAAACTTATTTGCAACTTGCCGAGTTTCTATAGGTGAACCAACATTGTTAATCCTAAATCCATCCATAGAAATGTCTCCTCTTGCTGTACCATCTGCTCCCAAAACAAAAGCACTTTCAGCAGCATCTACATATTTTTTATTAGCAGCTTCACTCAGTTCCTCAGGGTCTGCTATATTTTTTATTTTATTAAAACCCATATTTAAATATCCCGTCATATGATATCCTCCATTTTCATCTAACAGCCCAGCGTTTGCATCAACATAACTCTTAGTAGCAACATCCTGTGGATTTACTGGATTACTAACCCTCGTTAGTGTGTTTCCATTCATATTTATAGAACCAGCAGCGGGGGTAGTTCCATCTTTACGTAAAAAATTATTTGAGATGTAAGCAAGTGATACACCATCACCGCTTGTTTTAACTTCATCCATTCTTCCAAATTTATCAACAGGCATTTTTTAAAAGTCTAATTCTATTAATAGAGAAATATTAACAAATTGAACATAAGGATTATTAGTTTTTACTAAAAAATTTATTCTATCTTCTTCTTCTAATATTAAATATTTACTTCTATGATACCAAGTAGTGCTTGAATGTTCAGAACTAATATGATATATATTTTTTCCAGTTCCAATATCATTAACTAAAATTTCTATTTCAAATCTAGTATTTGTAAGATTTGATACGTAAATAGATGATTTTAATATTTGACCATTTGAAGGAACTACATAGCCAATAGGGTTATTAGTATTACATCCAAAAGTAAAAGGTTTTTCACCTGAAACTAATCCTCCTTTACATTCAGCATATGCTATAGTTGCTGGTTTTCGTAATGTTCTATCTACATAATCTTTTGTTGCTGCATCATAAAGATCAACAGGTAAAGGTAAATTATAAATTTTGTTTTGAGACATATTAAGTTCACCAAACCATTCATAAATATTTCCGGTTTTAACAAAAGGTAATAGATTACGAATAAGTTCTATTTTCTCATCTAACTGTGTTTTTGTTATAATATCTGATATAATATCTGATATAAGTAAATCTACATATTTTTTAGTAGCTGCTTCACTCAGTTCCTCAGGGTCTGCTATGTTTTTTATTTTTTTAAAACCCATGTTTAGATACCCCTCTATATGATATCCTCCGTTTTCTTTTATCAACCCAGAGCTACTACCATCAACATAACTCTTAGTAGCAACATCCTGTGGATTTACAGGATTACTAACTCTAGTTAGTGTGTTTCCATTCATATTTATAGAACCAGCAGCGGGGGTAGTTCCATCTTTACGTAAAAAATTATTTGAGATGTAAGCAAGTGATACACCATCACCACTTGTTTTAACTTCATCCATTCTTCCAAATTTATCAACAGGCATTTTTAATATTTTTAAAAAAGTTTATTTAAAATATCTTGAAATTTATTACCCAAGCACAACTCTTTAAGAATGTACAAACATAAATGACCACAAAATACTTCACCTGCTTGTTGTATTTGATCCGTATTGTAATGTAATGGACTTTTTAAATAATCTATAATTTCAAGAGGCGGTTGAATGCCATAACTATCAAAATAAATTTTTTTCTTTCCATCTTTAAACCAAGCAACCCAATGAGTACCAGGTCCGCCCACGTCATCAAGATTAAATATACCACATTCTTTATTTCTTACTTTTTTAGGTAGGGTATCTCTTAAAAATATTCCTCTAAAATTTTTTATTTTTAATTTTTTTGCTGCATCCTCAAGCTCAAAATTACTTAAAGGTTTATTTGGTAAAGTTATATTATCAATTAAAATATTCTTCATTTTTATATAGTTAAATATTTACAATAGCACTATTATCAACCCATGAATTAAACTCATCAGAATAACCTTTCCACTTTACAAGAGATTTCTTTTTTCCTTTTTTAATAACCTTTTCTATCCTATACACCTCTTGATTCGTTTTTTGTAGTTCTGGTTCATAAAAAGAACCTTTTATTTCTTCACCATTTAAATCTTCAATCTTATACGTTATAGGCGTTGTATGTTTTACTTCTGTAACTGTAAAAACCTCTTCAGTCCATCTCGTAGTATAACCTTTTTCAAAAGTCTTTTTCTTTTTACTTATCCTTACTTTGTCTCCAACAGAAAACTTTGGTTTAATATCCTCCCTTACTTGATCATAATCAGGATACAATGTTGTCCAAACTTTATTTTTATTCTTCTTCTTACTTGCTTCAATTGGTGTCATCTTAATAGAAGAATGCCTCGTGTTGTTGTATTCTTTAACAAGATTTTGTAATACATCAATATATACATTTGTAGAGTGAGCAGAAAAATACTTCCACATTTTTTCTTTCATTGTTCTAATCCATCTCTCAACAACGCTTGATTTTTCTTCATTTTCAGTAGAATACAATTCAACCAAATCTTTAACATCTTTGTTATAAAACTCTTTACCTTTATCTACCCACATTTTTTCAGGCTTTCTTTCCTTAAAAATACTCTTCAGTGCAGCAGAAACAGATTTCCCTGTTTTATCCTTTAAGGGGACCAGCCATCCATATTTTGAAAAGATGTCAATGACAGCAAGAAGAAATTTTACTCCACGATTAAGTTTAGAAAATGCTTGCATATCTACTAAATCTGCTGCCCATATCCTATCGATACCATTTACTCTAACTCTCCTTTTCTTAAATTTTCTTTTTACAGGTTTATGTAATTCTTCTGCTAGCGAATTTTTTTTTTACTTACACCCATACCAAATCTTTTCTTGGTTCCTATCAATGTGGAAACCAATCCTCTTTCCATTCTTTCCTTAATAGTTGGATTATAGATACCTTTTAACTCTTTAAGCATATTAGCATCACACACATCATTACGTGTTTTAGTATCATCATGTTTAAGATAACAAATATCATGATGATATGCTGCTTTATCAACACGATTTACAGGCTTTGTCCATTCTTTAGGTGTTAAATTAGGCTTTAATCGTTTATTTAACTTAGTACCAGGACCAGTAAAATTATGTCCAGGTAAATGCATTTCAAAAGGTAAGTTATTAATTGCCTTGTTTAACAATGAACCACCTTCTTTTTGTTTAACAAATTGTGTTTTAGTTGTTCCACATTCAACACATTTACCCCTTTTCATATTTCTACCATTTTTACTTACACCATAACTTAAATCATTTGTTTCTGTTTGTTTTTTACACTTAACACAATACATTTTTTATATTAAAATAAATTTTTTAATATAAAATGGATATTGCTAATTTATCATGGAATGAAGCTTTAGCAAAAAGATTTAATCACCCCCTTTTACCAAGAAGTATTAGAGGTTTAATAGTAGGTAAATCAGGATGTGGTAAAACTACACTTTTACTTAACCTTTTATTAAGACCTGATTGGTTAGATTATAATAACTTAAACGTTTTTGGTAAAAGCTTGTTTCAACCAGAATATCGCATATTAAAAAAAGCTTTTGAAGAAGAAATACCAAAAGAATATATATTAGATCTGTTTTCATCTAAGGATGAAGTACAAAAAAATGATATTTCTCCTTTAACATTGGTTGAAGAATGGGCTAAAACAATTAAGGAAAAATCTGATATTAGCTGTGAATTTTTTGAAAATGCTTGTGATGTACCCGACCCAAGAGATTTAAACGGGCAAAACAAAAACTTAATGATTTTTGATGATTTACTCTTGGAAAGGCAAAACAAATGTGAAAACTATTATGTTCGTGGAAGACATAGTAACGCTGACTGTTTTTATCTATCACAAAATTATTTTAGATTACCTCGTCAAACTATTAGAGAGAATGCAAATTTTATTTGCTTGTTTAGACAAGACTTGAAAAATCTTAATCATATTTATAGTGATCATGTGGGGGATGATATGACAAAAACTGAGTTTGTTAATTTTTGTAAAAAATGTTGGGAAAAACCTCATGGTTTTGTTGTAATTGACTTAACCAACAACAAAAACAATGGAAAGTATAGAAGTGGTTTTGATAACTTTTATATTCCACAAAATTACAGCTACTATCATTAAATTTTTTATAAAAAATATATTTTTTTTAAAATATATTTTTAGTAAATATAAAATGGAAGAAGAATTACTAAAACAAATAGTAAAAAACACTGATCATAAAACATCATTTCAAATTATATTAAGTGACAACAAAACAAAGTTTAGAACAAGATTTACTCCACCACTTCAATTAGAACGAGATAAAAAATATGAAATAGCTTTAGTCAATCTTGAAACATATTATTCATTTCCAAATATTGATGAAAGAAATAACACTTTTGTTTATTCACCAGACGATGGTAATACATGGGTTAAGTTAAAAATACCTGAAGGTAGCTATGATTTAGTTGATATTAATGATTATATACAATTAGAAATGATGAAAAAGGGTCATTATGATTTAATTAATGAAGAATATTATTTAAACATATCCGCTAACACTAATACATTAAAATCTGTTCTTAATGTTGAAAATAATTATCAGGTTGATTTTAACCAACAAAATTCTATTGGCAAAGTATTAGGGTTCTCTAATGCTAAATATGAACAAGGATTTCACGAATCAGAAAAAGTAGTAAATATCTTAAGTATTAATAGCATACTTGTTAATATTGACTTAATTTCAGGTAGTTATGTTAATGGTTCTCAAAGAAACACAATTTATAGCTTTTTTCCAGATGTGGCGCCGGGTTATAAAATAATAGAGTCTCCAGTTAATCTGGTATACCTGCCTTTAACATTAGATGAAATACATGATTTAAACGTAACGCTAACTGACCAAGATGGAAACGTATTAAATCTAAGGGGTGAAACACTAACGATTAGATTTCACATAAGAGAATCGCGTTAAATATAAAATGACAAATTACATTACAGTTAAAGTAAATATTACAGAAGGACAAAAGAAAAAGATACAGCATGCTGTTAAATCTAGTTGTCCCGTAAGTATTAGATTAAATCATGATGACCTAACAGGCGAAGATTTAATGGCGGTAACCGAGTCACAACTAAACAAATTAAATAAAGCATTAGAGAGAGGTAAAGGGGTAACCATTAGAATGAATATTAAACAACTTAAGCATAATATGAAAGTAGAAGGTGGATTTCTTGGAATGTTGGCAGGATTAGCTTCATCAGTTCTACCTACATTAGCAAGGACCGTTTTACCTGCTTTGGGAGTTGGTGCACTATCTGGGTTGGCATCTTCAGGTGTTCAAAAAGCAATGGGTAATGGATTGTATCTTAAGAAAGGCGGTTGCGTCTGTCGAGTAGAAACTGATGGTAAAGGGTTATTTCTTGGTCCAGCCAAAGGTAAAGGATTGAGCTCCGTTGGTAATGGACTGTATTTAAAACAAGGCGGTAAAATTTATAATGGAAAAGGTCTTCTTTTAGGGCCTAATAGTCCATTTGCTAATATTCCTATATTAGGTGCAATATTATAAATTAAAAAATATGAATATACATAAATTTGGAAATGGAAAACATAAAATAGATCAACCAAAAACTATTTTTTGGAAACCTGTAGAAGTTAAGTATTCAGCTAAAAAAGTTAATCCTGTTACATGGGATATTTTTACTCAACAACCGTTAGTAATAGAAGGAGGACAAACGAAGACGATAGCCTTAGGTATGGGCTTCAATATGAGTAAAGGTTTTGTTTTAGCTTCTCTATCTTATAATCTTAAACTTAATCAATTATCTATTACAAATGAAGTTACGTTAGAAGAAGTGGATGACATGGTTGCAACAATTACAAACAACTCTGGTAAAATAAAAAAAATACAAGAAAACACCTTTTTGTGCCGTCTTTATTATTCTATTTAAAAAATAAGATGCTGTTAATAAAATGGAACTAAAAGAAAAGATTTATCCAGAGCTACCAGAAGCACGAAATATACCAAATGCACCATCATTAGAGCCAGTAATATCCTCAAGAGACAATGGTCAATCATTCAGGTTACAAAAGATATCAGAAATTCAGACTTTTCTAGAAAATGAAGTTAGGGAAAGAGAGCAACTAAGTAAAAAATACATGAAGATTAGTAAGAATGTGGACAATGTAGAAGCTGGACTAACCGTTATAGCACTAGGTGCAGGAGCAGGGGGAATCGCTTTACTATCAACCGTAGTAGCGATACCTGCAACTATGGTTCTAGAAGGCTGTGCCTTAGTTGTTGGGTTGGCCGCTTTAGTGGGTAAGTTTGTGGTTAGAAGAAGCAGAACAAAATCTGAAAAACATCTTCAGATTAAAATGTTGGCTGATTCAAAGCTAAACACACTACTTACACATATATCAAAAGCAATAACAGACAATGAAATTGATCATTCAGAATTTACTTTAATTATGGAAGAATTGGAAAAATACAAACAAATGAAGGAAGAAATTAGAAGTAAGTCAAAGAAAAAAAGCAAGCTAGAGGAGACGGAGAGTTTAATAGAAAAGGGACGAATAGAAGCACGGGAGGAATTCAGGAGGCTTGTAGAAAGGCAATCAAATTAAAAATAAAACCGCCAAAATTTAAATGTTCTTGTGCATGTGAGATAGGTAATAGTGATTAAATTAATTAAAAAAAGATTTTTTTACTTAAAAAATGCCTTTTATAAATGTTGATTATAAAACAAGAGATAAGATGGTAAAAGATTATCTTGTAAGAAAAAAACAGGTTCGTGATAGGTTACTTGCAGAAAGAGTAGGTGATATTGAATTGCAACAAGACTTAACTAAGTTTTTTAAACCCTTAACTAAATCACAAAAGGAGATACAAGAAGAAGCAACTAAAAATATTGGTGCGTATCAACTAGAAGCAGCTAGAAAAATTACAGAGGGATTGACACCTATTAGGGAGGGGATTGAACAATTACCAGGAAAAATTACAGAGGGATTAGAACCTATTAGGGAGGGGGTTATTCAATTACCAATTCAACTTTCTAAAGAAATGAAGACTAGTCAATTACAAAAGAGGACACCGCCTCCTTCTTATCGTGAAGTTACAGTGGAAGAAAATGAAGAAGAAATTAGAAATTTTGTTAAAGATTTTAATTTAAAATTAGAAAAATATAGTAATAATTTTGACAATATTTATAAAATACATTATGATGTTGATTTAGAAAAATTTAAATTTGGTGATAAGGTAATTTCATATAATTCTAATAATAAAACTTTTTCTACTGAAAATAGTCAATACCAAGCTACTGATGGGTTATGGGAATTGATTTTATCTAATAACCCAAACCCAAAAAATTATACCAAAAAAGATTTAAATGCTTATCAATATTTAGTTTATTCAAGTAATATTTTATTTAAGGATAATAATCAAAAAAATGAATTAAAAATGTATAATAGATTTAGTGAAAAATGGAAAAACATAATTGAACCTGTTTATGATTACATTCTTAAAGAAAAAGAAAAAACTGGTAAAGGATTAACCACGGTAATACCATCTGACCCCAACGCATTATTAGAAAGGTTTGACCTTTTAATGTCTAGTAAAATTGCTGGTCATACAGGTGTAAAAAATGAGATGATAAGTATTTGTGATGAATTAAAAAGACAAAAAGTATTAAATACAAAAAGCTATAAAAAGTTAATGTCTATACTATAAAATGATTACATCACAAAAGAGAGGAGTTAAAAGAACTTATGCTTATGGTGGAGCAGGTATATTTGATACCTTAGCTAATTTTTTAAGTAGGTTATTTACAAGCGGTGCAGTTAAGCAAATAGCAAGTTCTGCAGTTGATGTTGGTAAAAGTGTGGCTAAAGAAGGAGCAAAGAAAGCTTTAGAGGCAGGTAAGGCAGCCGCAGTTGATGCTGGAACAAGATTAGTTAAAAAGGCTTTAACACCTAAATCTAAAAAGATTATTGAAAAATATAGTCAAGTTCCAACCATACCAACAATACAACCTGTTGAACAAAATGTAAGTTCATTGATTGATGGTGGTGCCGTTAATATACAAACAATGATTAAGAAGTTAAACAAAAAAAGAGGTAAAGGGATAAAAACAATATAATTTTAATTTAGCTTAAGTAATTATTACATTAAATAAAAAAGAATGTCAAAGCTAAAATTTAATTTAACACATTATGAAAAATACAATACAAAAAGGGTTAGTATCCTTTATGCAAATTTTAAACTTGATGAAGATTGTGAAGTATTAGATTGCGGTGATACAAATTATGATTATAAAAAGGTTGTTTTAAAATTGTCACCTGAAAAAGCTGATATCATTAGGGAATTTGGAGAAGATGTAAATCAATATCTAAAAGAAAATAATATACCTAAGGTAACCATTCTTTACGGAAATAGAATTTATCTAAAAATGAAAAAAAACCTTACAGTAGAAAAAATTAAAAATATTAAACTAAAGGGTGTGTATGTAAATGATGAAAACAGGTCATTCCCTCAACTATGGGCAAATTAATATAACAATTATAATTTTAACTTAAAAAATTATAAATGTATATATAAAAATGGACATTTTAAATGTTAAAGCACCAATTCTAAAAGATGATAGTATTGATGAATATGAATACTTTGAGTATGAACCTACTATAGGAACTAATTTGAACAACTCAGGGGGTAATATTAGGATTGATATAGGAAACAAGGATGTTTTTCTTCATCCTTCTGAATCATACTTAAGTTTTGAGGGGCAACTTGTAAGAGAAGATAATGGTAATCCTTATGATCCTGCTGGTGTAGATGCTACTTTTGTAACGCTAACAAATAATGCAATGATGTATTTGTTTAAAAGTATCAGATATCAACTTGAAGAGCAGGATATTGAGTATATAAATTACCCTGGTTATGTTAGCACAATGTTGGGGTTGTTAAAATATCCTGATGATTTTGCTAAATCGCAGGGTATGAATCAACTTTGGTATAAGGATACAAGTAGATATGCAGAAACACGACTAGATAATGATAATTTTAATCGTGGATTTGCTGCAAGAAGAAGCTGGGTTTTTAATTCAAATCCTGTTGGTTCATTTAACTTTTGCGTTCCGTTAAAACATTTATTCGGTTTTTGTGAAGATTACAATAAAATAGTATATGGTATGAAGCATAGTTTAACCTTAACAAGAACGGGTGATGATAACGCTATTTTTAAAGCAT
This sequence comes from Tridacna gigas, assembly GCA_945859785.2. Lineage (NCBI taxonomy): Eukaryota > Metazoa > Mollusca > Bivalvia > Cardiida > Cardiidae > Tridacna > Tridacna gigas. Next base: position 45,312,466 of record OX244038.2, read on the forward strand.
CCTCTGAACCACATGGTAATGCTGGCGCTGCAACTAATAATTTAAGAGGAAAAGTTGTTTTAAGTAAAATAACTTGGTTTATGCCACATGTTTCACCTGAACTTGGTAATAGATCAGAACTTTTAAAATTCATTGAAAAGAAAGAAAGATTTCCTGTTGGGTATAGAATGATACAATCAGATACAATAGCGGTTCCACAAAATACTAACTTTGCTTGGAGACTAGCAACAAAATCATCTCCAGAGGTACCACGTTTTATAATTGTTGGTTTTCAAAGTATTTCTAATGCTTCTCTTAATGCAGATGGTAATGTTGGAGGTGGTGGAGGTGATAAAAATAGACCTAATTTAAATAGACAATTACATAACCCTGCTTTATTTAATCACTTAAATGTAAGAAATATTAAAGCTGTGTTATCCACAAAACAATATCCACATAATGAACATAATATAAACTTTGAGACAAATCTAATTGGAAGAATATATGAGGAAGCTGCTTCATTTAGAAAAAAATTTTACAACATGGATGAATTGGTATCAAATCCAAATATTAATCCATCTGATTTTAAAAATCTTTTTCCTTTGTTTGTATTTGATGTATCAAAGCAAAGTGAAAGAATTAAGTATTCTGTAACTGATATTCATATTAGAGCTAGCTTTACAGCTAATCCACCACTTAATACTGAAGCATATGCTGTTTTGCTTAGCGATAGGTTAATTAACTTTCAGAGTGATGGGAATAAAATGAGTGTAGTGTATTAAGTAAATTTTTACTTAAATAAAATGCTAAAGATTGCTGATTTAAAGAAAATATTAACAGATAACAATATTAAGTGGTATTCCTATTGGACCAAGAAAAAGTATATTGATGTTTTAAAAAAGCATGGTTTGTATCCAGAAGAGGAAGAAAAAAAAATTCCTAATTATGAAAGATTAAAGTATATTGCTAAAAACCCAAAGAGGGTTACCTTTAAGGATGTTGAAACTGAAGAGGTGAAAGAGTTTCCATCAATTTATAATGCTAGTAAGTACATTGATAGATGTCCACAAACGATTGAAAATTGGAATGGTAGAGTATGGAATGGTAAATATAGAATTGATATTCTTCAGTGAGTAATTTTATTATTTATGAAAAAATAATAAAATTTGACTTAAGTTAATTTTATCTATTTTAAAAATTATAGCGATGAATTTTTTTCCACGAAGATTTATCAATAGACTAGTAGATGCTAGTCAGTCAATTGCATCTAATTTATATAGTGGTGCACAAAGGGTTGTCTCAGCAGCAATTCCTCAGAGTGTTAGAAGAAGAGTGACTAATTTTACTAATTGGATGACTGGTAATGTTCCAGAAGAGCAAATTCCACAAGTTATAAACGAGGTTTTAGAAAATGTAGAAGAAGACTTGCCAAGAAGAGAAATGCCAAACTTTGTATTAAGACAAGAAGCGTCTGCATTAAGAGAATTTGCAACACAGCATGTTATAGATGGAGTAAGAGGATGGGGAGCAAATGATTTTTTAGAAGTATGTAGAGAAAGCATAACTAATTTTTTAAGAAACAATAGAAATACAAAGGTAAAGCTAGAACTAGTATGTTTATTTTCAAGGACAAAATCTGATGGTAATATTGAATATAAACAAGCTAAACTTTCTTCAAATAGTGAAACTATAACAAGGGAGAGTGATGTAAATGAGGTTTATGATGATATGGTAGAACGAATTATGGAAAATTTTGTGTCTTTTGTACAATCAGGAAGTGGATGGAAATTTGAGAGGGTTATAAGCTTAACATTACATGCTGTAGAAAATAGGCCATTATGGGAGGGGCTTGCAGGTTCATGGATGCCTTTACCAGCAGGATTAAAAAGAGCAAATAACAGAAATGGACTTGTTAATATTAAAAATGAAGATGATCATAATTGTTTTTTATACTGTTGTATGAGGGTGGTTTATCCGAAAAAAGAAAATCCACAAATAGTTGATAAAAAATTAAAAGAGCAAATCAAAGAATTAAATATGAGGGGAATAGAATGTCCCGTTAAGTTGTGTGATATTAATAAATTTGAAAATCAAAATCCAGATTTTTCTATCGTTGTTATAGGTTATGATGAGAAAGATGGGTTATATCCTCTTAGAAGGCAAAGAAAAGAAACTTTTGATAGAAAACATTTAGTAATTCTTTTGATAATAAAAGATGAAGATGAAAATAGCCATTATGTTTGGGTAAAAAATCCAAGTGCACTATTAGCATCAAAAATATCCAAAGATAAACATAAACTTTCTTTTTGTTGGAGTTGTTTAGGGCATTTTACGAGTGAAAGAGTCTTAGAAGATCATAGGGTGTTTTGCTATGAAGAAGATGCTGTAAGAATTAAAATGCCATCAAAAAAACAGTGTACCGTAATGTTTAAAAACTGGGTTAAAACACAGCGGCATCCTTTTGTTGTTTATGGTGATTTTGAAACGATGCAAATACCAATACAACATACAAAACCAGACCCAAGTAAAAGTTCAACAACAAAAACTCATATGCATGTACCAACAGGTTATGCTTTCTTTTTAAAAAGTTTTGATGAAAATGTTTTTAAGTCTAGATTGTTACTATATCGAGGAGAAAAAGCGGAGGAAAAGTTTGTTGAAGAAATAGAAAGTCTGACTAAAGAGATTTTTAAATTACCAAAAAAGAAAATGATATTTGAACCAGAGGATGTAAAAAAATTTAATAAGGCAGATACTTGTTATCTTTGTAATATAAAGTTTGGGGAGGAAGAAAAAAGGGATGAAGAAGATGAAAGCGATGAAGAAGATGGAGTGGAAAAAGAGGAAGAAAAAGAAGAAAAAAAGGAAAAAGATGAAGATAGATGGAAAAAAGTAAGAGACCACTGTCATTTTAGTGGCATATATAGAGGAGCCGCACATAATAAATGTAATCTTAAATTTAATAAACCAAACTTTCTTCCTGTTTTCTTTCATAATTTGTCTGGATATGATACTCATTTGTTTGTTAAAAATCTTGGTGTTAGTGAGGGGGAAATTAATGTAATTCCAAATAATGAAGAAAAATATATAAGCTTTACAAAAAAGACTTTAGTAGGTCAGTATAAAAGTAAAGATATTTATAAGGATATTAGGTTTTTAGATAGTTTTAAATTTATGGGTAGCGGTTTAGCAAAACTAGCAGAAAATTTAAAAGATTATCAATTCAAAAACTTAAAAAGCGAATTTCCAAAAGAAGAAGAGTTTAAACTTCTTCGTAGAAAGGGCGTTTATCCATATGAATATATTGATTCATTAGAAAGACTTAATGAAACACAATTACCACCTATAGAAGCATTTTATTCAAAACTTGCTGGGGAAGGAATTACAGAAGAAGATTATGAACATGCAAAAAAGGTATGGAAAACATTTAAAATTAAAACTCTTGGTGAATATCATGATTTATATTTAAAAACGGATGTTCTTCTTTTGGCTGATGTGTTTGAAAGTTTTAGAGAAGTTTGTTTTAGCGTTTATAAATTAGACCCTGCTTGGTATTTTACTGCACCTGGTTTAGCTTGGGATGCTGCATTAAAGTTAACTGGTGTTAAGTTACAACTGATTAGAGATGAAAATAAAATCCAATTTATTGAAAGGGGGATCCGAGGTGGAATTTCAATGATTGTTAAAAGGCATATAGTAGCTAATAATAAATATTTAGGTAAAAAGTACAATTCGAATATGCCTTCAGTATTTTGTAAATATTTAGATGCGAATAACTTGTATGGTTGGGCAATGAGTCAGAAGCTTCCAATTGGTGGATTTAAATGGATGACGGAAAAGGAATTAAACAACTGGGAACGTCATCCCTGTTTTTTAGAAGTTGATTTAGATGTTCCTAAAGAACTGCATGATTATTTTAATGAGCTTCCTCTTGCTGCAGAGAGAAAAAAAGTAAATAAAGTTGAAAAGCTGGTACCAAATTTACATGATAAAAAGAAATATATTATACATTATAAAAGTTTAAAACAGTGTTTAAGTCTTGGTTTAAAATTGAGGAAGATACATAGGGGGATTAAGTTTAAGGAGAGCGATTGGTTAAAACAATACATAGATTTAAACACGCAGCTAAGAACAAAAGCAAAAAATGATTTTGAAAAAGAATTTTATAAGTTAATGAACAATGCAGTATTTGGTAAAACTATGGAAAATATAAGAAAAAGGGTAAATGTTAGGCTTGTTAGAAGTAGGAAAACAGCAAGACGATTTGTAAACAAACCAAACTTTAAGCATTTAGAAATATTTAATGAAAATTTGATAAGCATTCATATGGGAAAAACACAAATAACATTTAACAAACCAATATATTTAGGGTTTTCCATTCTTGAGTTAAGTAAAACATTGGTGTATGATTTTCACTATAACTATATTAAAGCAAAATATGGAGATAGAGCAACTTTAGGACTTACTGATACAGATAGTTTATTGTATGAAATTAAAACAGAAGATTTTTATAAAGATATTTCGGATGATGTTAAAGAAAAGTTTGATACAAGTGACTATCCAAAAGAGGGTCATCCTTCAGGTATTCCAGTTGGTATAAATAAAAAGGTGATTGGTATGTTTAAGGATGAAACAAGTGGGAGGGAAATAGAAGAAACTATTGGATTAAAACCAAAAATGTACAGTATTAAAATGGATGATGGGGAGGAAAATAGAAAATGTAAGGGGATTAAGAAAAATATAATTAAGAAAACTATAACGCATCAGGATTATCTGAATTGTTTAGAAAAAAATAATATACAGCATAGAACAATGACAAATTTAAGAAGTTATAAGCACCAAATTTATACGGAAGAAATTAATAAAATAGCATTAAGTGCAAATGATGATAAAAGGTTTATTTTACCTGATAGAATTCATACACTTGCCTGGGGGCATCATAGGATAGAGGAGTACAAAAAATAAATTTTTATTTGTGTTAAGAACAAATAAAAATTATAAATTTTTAATTTTACCACATGTTATACATTCTAAAACATAGTTTTCGTCAATATTTCTTCCTGTAATATAATTCATTATATCATTAAATGATATGTTTTCTTTTAGTTTTCTTTCAAATCTGCCTAAACAATTATTTTCATGATGAAGATTATTATAACATTCTTTAAAAAGACCATATTTTTTATTTTCAAAAATTGTATATTCTCTCCAATTTGTTAATTCCTGCATTTTCTTACATAGTCCACTTCTTTTTTCATTATAATCTGATATTAAGTTATTAATGATGACTACTTCTTCATTTATCTTTTCAATTGTCTCTAAATCTTCTTTTGTTAAAGTATCTCTATATTTTTCTTTTGTGTTAAGTAAAAGAGCATGATTCTTTAATTTTTGTAAAAGTTTAATATAAGTTTCTTTTCCATATTGTATTTTTTTCCCCGTATTATAGTTTATTCCGTTTTTTAATTTTTCATATTTTTCTTTTAAAGTAATAGCTTTTGCTAAATCATAATATAAATTAAAATCATCTATACTATATTCTACGCGTCTTAATGAATATGGTATAAAATTTCTTGGATAAAATGAAACTGGATATTTTATTGGGGGTAGATACCTTTTTATTTTATCTTGTAAGTCTGTCATCTTACCTACTTTTACCCTGGATTTTTAAATCTTAAATTCAATTTTTATTAACAAACCACAATTAAAAATTTAAAATTTTAAAATTTTTTTTAAATTTTAAGCCGCCGGCTAACCCACTGACTCATAAACCGGCTAGCCATTGCATGACGCGTTGGTTGATGGGGGGTTAAGCGATTAACTGATGTAAGTGATTGTCTTGAGCAACTCAGTGACTTGAATGAATCAGTGACTCGGTGACTGAAGCGATGAGATGATGAATTTTTTTTTTTTTTTTTTTTTTTTTTTTTTTTTTTTTAAAAGACCAAAGGACCACGAAACGGTTGGCTGCGGTTATGTGACTCAGTGACTCAAATGAATCAGTGACTTGAATGAATCAGTGACTCGGTGACTGAAGCGATGAGATGATGAATTTTTTTTTTTTTTTTTTTTTTTTTTTTTTTTTTTTTTTTTAAAAAGACCAAAGGACCACGAAACGGTTGGCTGCGGTTATGTGACTTAGTGACTCGGTATCTCGGTTGTTTGAGTGATTTAGTGACTCGAGTGAATCAGTGACTTGGTTGAATGAGATGATGGGGGACTTGGATTGATTAGAGCGATTCTCGGCGATCTACGAAAGGGAAGGGGGAAGTGGGAAGTGGGAAGTGGGAAGTGAAGCGGATGACAGCGAATCGGTTTGAGGATATTTTAGTTAAGAGAGGAACCTTTTTTAGAGAACATTTAGTTATGGGGTGATGAGAGATGGATCGCTTTGAGAATATTATAGTTAAGAGAGGAACCTTTTTTAGAGAACATTTAGTTATGGGATGATGAGAGATGGATCGCTTTGAGAATGAAATGGAATGAAACGGTTGTAATCTACTTTTAAACAAAAATGTTTTCAAAATGGTACAATATATACTACTTGTGGTAAAGGGTTCACTCAGTAAATCCTGTATCAATACAATTTGCAACAGATAACTAAGCATTGTTGCACACTGGGGATAACCAACATACCATTCATTCATACCATTTAACTCTTTCTCCAACAATCTCTAGTTTTAGTTGTAATCAGAAAAAAAGTATCGGGGAAAAAAAGTATCAGAAAAACAGTATCAGTTTTGGTAACCAGGAAATAATATCTTTTATTTTTCACACATACATGTAGTTTATATCTGAGGTTATGCTAAAGTTATTATGGGAGAAAGCAAAACTGCTTGTTATAAGCAAATATCTAATTTATCACCATATTTTTAATGCAAATTTATGTCAATTAAATCTTGGATTATGCTTTTAATTATTGTAGTAAAAGGTGAAATTGCATTTTAACACAATATTCTTAATGCAAATTAATGTCAGATTTGTTAGATCTTGGATTATATTAAAAAATTAACTAAATTATTGTGGGAAAGTGGGAAACTGTTTGTTACAAGCAATTTCTCAAATTATCAGAAAATCTTTAATGCTAATTAAAATTATTTTAATTACTACTGTTATACCCCCATCTCTTGCAGGTCTCAACAAACAAACTTGAGTGTTTGGACATTTCAGCCTACTTTCGGGACAGAACAGAACAGAACATATATTTTAATAGACATGTACAAGTGTATATTACATGTTATATTCAACAAAACATTTGTCAAGGTCTCTCTCTCTCTCTCTCTCTCTCTCTCTCTCTCTTACATAGGAAACAATAATATAAAGTGAGGATGACATACGAAGGATTTTCGCTAAATGTGAAAAATGGTAAATAACGTGTTTATACAATGACTAGTAAATACTAATAGTAATCATGACGAATCGACACCATTAGCGGTACAAAGTTTGGAAACGCATTGACAATGCAGATCTTATATAAAATGTCACATTTGATAAAATTCTTTTCTCTTGTTTCGTCAAAAGTTCAACTAACTTAAACATGCTTGGACTTCTAAGGTAGACATTATCAATGTATTGCCTACGTAAAACATTATACTTTGGGCAGATGAACATAAAGTGAAATTCGTCCTCCACCTCGTTCCTTCTGCATACTAGACATATTCTTTCAACTTTCGGGGTTCTGTTTTTTGAAAATCTGCCTGTTTGAATACGAAGAGAGTGTGCAGATACTCTAATTTGACATAGGTGGGAACGAAGTGAAAGAGGCAAAACATTTAAATACTCTTCTAAACAAAGAGAAGACTTAATATTTTTGTACAGTATCAGAGAGCTACTATCCCTGATATATGAAAACCATTCTTGTTTAAAACAATCTACCATTTTCTCTTTCAAAAGACTCAAAATTAGCACTGAGTTGTAAGTTGAGGGATTGATAAAAACATCCGAAAAGCCATAAATATCCAGAATATGTTTAACGTTAAAAACCCAATTTCTTTTGCCACATGTAAAATCATGTAACGACTGCAGATAAACACTTTTCAATATAATATTGTTGGTATGCAACACTTTAAACCAATATTTGATTATCTTATGATATACATTGGAAATCGACCGAGCTCACCATAAACTGCCATCGTACTTGTACTAGTTCGTACTTGCAAAATGCGTTTACAAAACTTAGGATGGATTCTTTCGATAACTTTAGATTTACTAAACCCCCATGTTTCGCTTGAGTAGTTTAAGATAGATCCAACGAATGTATCAAATAACTGACAAAGAATACTTGTTTTAAGTTTGTACTTTAGACAGTTACTCAATAATACATTAAGCGCTTTCAAAGCTTTGCCAGATAAATATTCTTGGTTTAAAGTAAATGTCCCACTATAATTAAAAACGGTCCCTAAATAGTTAAAATTGTCAACTGATTCTAGGATCTGTCCGTTATATGTCCACCTCTCGTTATTTTTTAGTGCCCCCCTTTTTCTAAATACCATAGTTTTCGTCTTGTCTGCATTGACCTCCAAACCCAACGTGTTACAGTATTCGTACAGTCTAAGTTGGCCTGCAGCTCCTCGGGGGATTTACCGAAAATTACCATATCATCGGCAAAAAGGAGGATAATAATAGTCAACTGGTCCAATTTTATGCCACAGTCAGGATCATGTTGTAAGAAGAGCTCTAAATCTTCAAGGAAAAGTGATACCAAGATGGGCGAAATTGGCTCCCCCTGTCTTAATCCAGTTGAGACATCGAAAAACTCAGAAGTTTCGTTAAGACTTCAAACACAAGAACAGACTTTACTATACATCTCTTTGATAATACGGAGTAGCTTCTCTTGGACTCCGCTTTGATACAATTTAAACCAAAGTGCGTGTCTGTTTATCAAATCGAAACATTTTTGAGATCGACAAATGCACAATACAATCGTTTATTTTCATTAAGAAAATTTTGGACAATATTTGATAAAATAAAAATCACATCTGACGTCGATAAACCCTTCTTGAAACCAAACTGGGCATCCGATATGACCGAGTTATCTTCACAAAACTTTGTGATTCTGTTATTGATAACAGTTGTAAACAGTTTAGATAAGCAACTGAGGAGTGTAATCCCTCGGTAATTATTAACGTCATCTGTCGCACCTTTTTTATGTATCGGAATTATAATTCCCTCTGTCCATTTGTCGGGGAAAACGCCCGAGTCTAAAATGCCGTTAAAAATGTCGCATATATGAGACGATAAAATGTCTATACCTTCAATTAAATATTCATTCATGATATTGTCGCTCCCCATTGATTTGCCTCTTTTTAACGATTTTGTAGCTTTCAGTAACTCAGAATTAGTGATAGGCGAGTTAAGTTCGTCAAAAACACAATCTTCAATATTAAAATCATGAGTCGAACAAAATTCATTAGCTTCCTGATTAGATACATTGATCACAGTCACCCCAAGTGAAGAAAAATATTCCTTAAAATCTGCTGTAGAAATTGGTGGACTTTTATTTTGTCTCTTTTTAAAGAATTTCCAAAACTGCTTAGGTTTACTTTTCTTCATCTCACAAATTTGAGAAATTCTTTTATTTTCATAATACTTTCTTTTCTGTCTACATAGATTTTTATAGTCTCTTTAATTTGCAGAACTGCTGCCGATTATAATCTGACCTATTCTTATTAAACAAATTCAAAGCATTTTTGTATAACTGACGTGCGTTACGGCAGTCACTGTCAAACCAATCCGAGTCTTTACACAATTGCGTCTCAGTAAAATCATTTAAACGTGACCCATCGAAACAAGCCTTCCGAAACAGCGGCTCTGCTATCTCAGTAATAGTTGACGTGAACTGATTTACTGCATAATTCACAGAATCATTGCTGTTAACGTCAATATTTGGAACTAAAGCATTAAAAAAGGGTAATTTTTCGATCAGACAAGAATGGAATGTATTCCGATAGCTAACATCCCATTTGTATACAAACGTTTGTGAACTTTCATGAACATCCGATACATAGGACAGAAAAAGTAAAACATGTACAAATATCATTTTTTTTTTTTTTTATTTATATAAAAGTCAACAAAACCTATCAACTAAATTTTCACTAAACTTTACAAAATTTGGCAACTGATAATTTTTTTCTTGATACTTTTTCTCCAATATTTTTTTCCTGATTCTGTTTTTCCTGATACTTTCTTTCCTACATTCGGTTTTAGTGACCCTGTGGAAGAAGGCTTTTGAAAACACTGTAGAAATTGTGGGAAAAGGAGAAAAAGCGGGACACTAGCAGTTGTTCCGTTCCTTTGCCCAAAATGTTTTATACCCTATCAAAGACAGAAATCTTCATTTGAGATACACTTATTTTGCCGTCTGCAAATGATTTCAGTATGGTTGAGCCTGAAACTTTTTCATTTGCTAAAGACTCAATACATTCTGAATTTCATACTTGTGAAAAAATAAGGGAAGGGGGAGGGGCATATGGCTCTTGACGCCCCCAATTCTGCAATGTGTATTATCCTGGGTCAAGTACCCTGAGGTCCCAGCTCTATCATTTTCTCCTGTAATATTTTTGGACGTTACTTTGTCAAAAATCAGGTAATAATTACGAAAGCAATAAACCGTTTTACCACAGATCTGTATGTACCATGAAGGGAGACCATGATAAAGGGTGACCAAAATTTCTAACCGCTTGGACCAAGATTAGGGGCAAAATGTTACTAAGGTAAGTCATTTATACCAACTCTGTCTTTGGTATGCCCAAGCAGAGATCCCAGATTCTAATGACCCTGAGTAAGAGGCCTTTTGAAAACATTAAAGAGAAAATGGTGGTAACCATTTTAAACCTTAACAAGACAAAGACCACCATTTGAGCCACATTTAATTTGTAGCCTTCAAAATTGAATGCTGTCCATTGTGACAGGTAGAGAATGTTGTTGTCTCACAGTCTTTTAACTCTTTACCAAACGACAAAATTTTAGACCAGTCCAAATTGAAAGCTTTTGCAGACGACAAAATGAATGTGAATCAAAAATTGAAATTTGTTTTTGGAAGATTAGAAAACATTGTGGGAAAAGGAGAAAATGCTGGTTACCAGCATTTTCTCCTTTTCCCACAATGTTTTCAAAAGGCTTCCTCCTCAGGGTCGTTAAAAGTCGGGATTGTGAGGTAAAGAGTTAAAAGCCTGAAACCTTACTACAGGTCAATGCCATTTACATAAACTTATAACTACAGACAACCTTTTTAACCCTTAAGCACACAATCCAAACTTTTAGCGACCCATGGAAAGAATTATTTTGAAAAAATCATGGGAAAAGGAGAAAATGCTGGAAACCAATCAGTCATTTATTTTGTCATCTGCAAATTCTTTCAGATTGGATTGGTCTAATATTTCTTTGGTAAAGGGTTAATTTTGCACAAGGCCATTTTTTCACTCTTTACCAGAAGAAAAAATCATAGGCTCATCCAAATTGAAAGCATTTGCAGACAAGAAATTCAGTGTGGCTCAAATGCCAGGTTTTGTCTTTGAAAGGGTAGAAGACATTTTGAAAAAGAATAAAATGCTGGTTACCAGCATTTTCTTCTTTTCTCACAATGTTTTCAAAAACCGTCTCTCTCAGGGTCTTTCAAACTTTGATTTGTTTGGTAAAGGGTTAACCCTTTACCAAATAAAAAAATCTTTCACTTATCCAAAGTGAAAACCTTGCAGACCACAAATAAAATTGTGGTTTAACTCTTTACCACACAATCCTGAGTCTTAACCATCCTAAGGAAGAAGGCTTTTGAAAACATTGTGGAAAAAGGAAAGAATGCTGGTAATCAGCATTTTCTTCTTTTTCCACAATGTTTTCTACACTTCCGAAGAGAAAATTAGGTTTTTGAGTCACTTTTACTTTGTCGTCTGCAAATGCTTTGAATTTGGACAAGTCTAATTTTCACTGTGTGGTAAAGAGTTAAATGATGTGTATACCAATATTTTCTCCTCTTCCTATTTTTCAAAAGGCCTACTTCCTCCAAGTTGTAAAAATGCGAGATTGCTCGGTAGAGGAACAAAGCATTACAGCCTGAGAAATTGTTTCTATCAAGCAATTTCTCTTTTTGGCACACAGTTTTGGGTTCATAAAAATGTATGGATCCAAAATGCAAAGTGATTATCCTGTTATGACACGCTTCTATACCCATGCACCGCTTTGAAAAATTAGGCGGCACAAATCACCAGAAGAGCATACATACTGAAATACTACTTTTTACACTCAATCTTGCCATCAAGCTTGCAATAAATATACTCAGTTGTATTCACCAGTGTTGTAGAGGAATATTTAATTCACGGCAGAAAAACATAAAAAAAAAAGTCTCAGAATCTATCCTTGTTAGATCTGTCAATAGATGTTACATGATTTTAACAATTTTTGGGGGAATTTTGTGTAAAAGTAATCATAGGCTTAAAAATTCAAAAACAACTACAATGTAATTCTAGTATTTCAAAGTATACTGAGGCGTAAGAAAATATGGGCGAAAAACAAGCTGGGCGAAATAATCCGAGGCGAACTAAGTAGCGCGAAAAGGTTTTGGGCGAACATACCCGGTTTCTTTCATTACCTTCTCATTTAGCCAGACAGAACATGGCCAAACCGAGTCTTTTGCACTTTGATTGACAGATCATTTTTATTTTAGTAACTTACCAATGTAGTTTAACGATGCAGTTGCTGTTATCAACACACATGGCATGCTATCGCAGTTCTCTTCTGAATCTCCGGTTTTGACAATAAGCAGGGTGCTCAACTACCGCAAGAGACCGGGTAAAATTCAAAAACCGGACTTGAGTTTAGAACCCATTTTATTGATAAAAAAAATCTTTTTTGCATGGGTGTTTTTGTCGAGTCTGCTTGCAGTTTACAAGCGAGACATTGTTTTGTTCGTCAGGGCCAGATACATTTATGGATGAACTTTAAAATAATTTAGCACAATCATTCTCCTTCATGCTAGAAGTGCCATTTTAAATTTCTATTCAGGTAGATCCAAGGTCAAGGTCATGCTTAAAGGTAAAATGATAAAATTTATCATACATAGAGCTTTCTCAAGCATAACAACTTATACATTTATTGATTAAAAATAATTTTACACAAGTGCTTTCCTTTACCAGTGGATGTGCTATTTGAAACATTTGTTCAGGTAGGTGCAAGGTCAAGGTCACACTGAAAGATCAAATGATAAAATTGCCAAATGTAAATAGAGCATGTCTGAGCATTAAACTCTACATTTCAGGTGGATTTCAAAATGATATGGCACAATCATTCTCATTCACAGGTGGATTTTCCAGCGAAGTATTTGATCAGATGGATTCATGGTTAAAGTCAAATGATAAAATTATCATAAACAAATCTTGTCTGAGCCATAATTTATGCACATGGATGCGTTCAAAATAAGTTTACGCAATTGTTAACCTTTATGAGTAGATGTGCCTTTTGAAATATTTGTTCACATAGGTCCAAGGTCACACTTGATGGTCAAATGATACAATTTTTGAGTAATAATGAGTAATAAGTGTCTCTCTGAATTATTATTAATTCTGTAGTTTCAAGATCAAAGTCATGCTTGAAGATCATAAATTAAGCTTCTATTTATTCATAAATGAAAAAAAAAAAAAAAAAAAAAAAAATACTCCTGTCCTCATGCAAATATGGGGGAAAAAAAAGAATCTGACATAAGATAAATGTACATTGAGTGACCTGGGCCGAAACTTCTCACTTTAGGTCAATTAAAATTCTGAATGTCAAAGGACCACTGTACCTCATGATTCAATAGGTTGTTATACAAAACGAATTTTAGGGATGTACATGTATAATGTGATGACTTGCTTGGTATCATGCACCTCGGATATACATTAAGTCTCTTTGTCAGAGCATGGCTCATATATGAGAAATATAACACTTTAAACAACTACTGGAATGTAAAATTTTGAGGATATTTAGTCGATCTTTCCCTTCTCAAACTTTCTCGACAGATTACATGACTAAAGAAGGAATGGTCACGCTGGAATATGAATATGGAAAAAAAAATAAGAGGGAGAATGACCTAACAGCAAGGAATGGTCACACTGGAATATGAATATGAAAAAAAAAAAAATAATAATAAGAGGGAGAATCTTGTGATATCCTAATTTATTAGCTTGATGCAATAAACGGTGTGCTCCAGAGTCCTGTCAAAAATTAATCGAAAGAAACATGGCATATCTAAATATACCAACTGATCACGTGATTCAGTCATACTTTTCGGCCGCGGAAATTCATAATGGAAATAGTGCTGCTAATATGCTCAGCTTGTGAGTTGAATTTACTTTATTTTGGGTTAACAAACGACTACCCGGTATGGACACCATGTGTTATCGGAATTATACATGGTTTACAAAGTTATTTTTTCATTCTGTTGAGGAATTGTTGTGTAAAAGCGATTCCCAAACCTAAAATTCACTTATGGAATGTTTACAAGAAGTAAACATGGCGCGGCTAGTTATAAATATTGATAGGCTGTTGTCTCGAAGTTCCAGGTTGCACATGCGCAGACGTAATCTATTCTGTTCAGCCTAATTATAATAATGCTGGTCACATGGTCCAGGTAACTAATCAGCGCATAGCCTGCTGATCATCTAGTCTAAATAGCCAATCAACGCACAGCTTTATAGTCACATGATCCAGATACCCAATCGGAGCACATGGTCATTCTTTTCGGCTGCAGCGTTTGAAAATGGAATAGGCACTCCTGTTTTTTCTCTGCGAAAAAGCCAATTTTCATGTAATAGGAATTGAATACGGTGTTTCCAGGTATGGGTTATTTAAATTATTGGAACTATAAATAATTTACTAGGTTTATTTTTTATTTTTTGACTTAAATTCTGTGTTGAAACTAACCCAAAGGCATTCCCTCAACGTCCTTCTTTGAGTTTGAAGCAGTCCTGGTTTCATTTAAAGTCTATCCGTTTTCCCGTGTTTTTCCACATACTACTATTATCTTTTCCTCCAAAAAATAAATATGATAGGCATCCCCTGTTACTGAAAAGTAATTGCCATCCTCTATTTCCTTTTAATTATTTACATGGCAAGATGGAGCGAAACCGCTCGACAACCAGTTTTATCATTTCCTGAGCAAGGGAAGGTAATACGACCGGAAGGTTATTAATTCTTTCGGTGCCAAATTAATAATTCCGTGTTCTTTCGCTTACAAGCAGAAGGTATAGGTTCAAGATCAGACTGCATGTTCTGTGAAGTCTGATCTTGATTTATGCCATGCGCAAAAAGCGCCTGTCTGCGCCTATCAAAGATGAAACTTCACGGGTACTCAGCCTGATGTTGGTCCGCAAAATATGCCTGTCTGCGCCTATCTAAAATCAGACTTCACGGACGTTCAGATACCCTTATGCAAAGACAAATCAAAGTACTGAACGTACTGACAGTCTAGCGAAGTTGATTAATTGACTGTTTGTATGGTGTTTAACCCTGTTTTCAACATTATTTCAGTTATGTAGCCGTGGCCAGTGCACATACCCATGCTTTCCTGGGGTATCTTTTACCAGTACTCCGCACAGTATTCTTTCCAAGCCACTGGCAGCTTACCCACATAACCATTGCCGAAACATGAGAGAGAAATGTATCTTGTTGCAATGACTATCATCAATCCTTGTAACGAAATTTGTCAAGTCGGGGATCGAACCAGCGACCTCCTGTTCTTAGGTTCTGTACGCTACTGGCTGAGCTGCCAGGGCTATGCGTGCTATTGGTTAACTATAATCCAGTTTAACCCTTAACCTGCTAAAAATGTTAAATGAAACTTCCAAGCCAATAGTAAACACCTGAATATTGCTATTTCAAAGTTACTTTGTGGAGAAAATATTTCCTCTTATCGGACAGTGAAGATCCAAGATCAGACTGCACCCTCTGTGCAGTCTGATCCTAATTCACACTGTCCGCAAGGGGTCATTGAGTCGCTGTAGTGCTGCTAAAAGAAACTCCGGGAAAGCATGTTTAGGTGCTCTGGCCACCGCGATATCACTGAAAGAATGTTGAATGGCGTAAAACATGATACAATCAATTAGTCAATATCCAATAGCACAAGATGTAGTTACATGTAACTATTTAACTCTCTTGACAAAACAAAAAAATTTACACTTGTTCAAATTCAAAGCTGTTGCAGACCATAAATTAAATGCAGCTTAACTGATGAAACCTGATTCCAGAAAAAAAAAAACATAATGGGAAAAGGAGAAAAAGATGGTTACCAGCAATTTCTCCTTTTCCCACAACGTTTTCAAAAGAATTCTTTTGTAACTACAGAAAATAGGTGCCATAATCTGTTACCCTTGTCGCAAGTGCAAATCCTGTAGTTTTTTTCCACAATATAACCATTATACTGTATACTTCATTATTTTGTTTCATTTTCAGAGTCAGCAAGTCAGGGCAAAACTATTTAACTCTTTTCTAAACAGCAAAATTTTGGACTCAATCAGATTGAGAGCATGTGCAGACAACAAAAAAAATATAGCTTAACTGATGATTTTTGTCTTTGAGAGGTTAGAAAACATTGTGGGAAAAGGAGAAAATGCTGATTACCATCATTTTCTCCTTTTCCCAAAATGTTTTTAAAAGCTATCTCTTTCAGAGTGGTTAAAATTCAGGATTGTTTGGTAAAAAGTTAAAGTAATCTTTAACATGCAGTGATGCATTGGCTGCTAAAACCTTGTTTTGGGGAAGTTTGTTTAACTCTTTACCAATTGACAAAATTTTAGACTTGTCCAAATTGAAGTATTTTCAGATGACAAAATAAAGGTGACTTAAAAATTGAAATTTGTTTTTGCAAGGGAAGAAAACATTGTGAGAAAAGGAGAAAATGCTGGTTACAAACATTTTCCCCTTTTCCCACGTTGTCTTTCTGATGGTCGTTAAAACTTGGAATCGTGTGGTAAGAGTTAAATGCCTCAAACCAGATCACTCCCTCTCTCGCCCAACAATCAGGTCTAAGCCTAATTTGCTTATCACATACCAAGTTTCTTCTCTTTTTTTGTTTGACATCTTGGCTAATCAGCAGAGATTCCAAGGGATTGTGTTTGTCCCAAGTGCAATAAAATTTTTAAAAAATACACCACTTTTAAAAAGCCCACTTCTACTAGAAATATACATGTATAATGTTTTGATTGAAAGGAATTCATCTGGTGTATCAGGAATGTCTTGAATTTCAATGAGAAATACTTTTTGCATAAATATTTGAAAAAGTCAAGTAAAAAAGGAAACTTCTGTAGGTAAAGAAAGCAATTTCAGAATTGAATTTTAAAAAAAAAAAGGCAAAAGAAGAATATGGAAGGGGATATCTGCCATTTCAATCATTATTCATGATGAGACTTTCATTATTCCTGAAAAAATTTTCAACTATGTTTTACAATTTTAACGTTGACTTACAATTACGTTTTGCCTATTATATTGTCTATGTTGACATTTAAATTACTTTTTTTGTTACTTCATTTTACAACAAGCTATTTTTTATCTAATTCTATCATTTTTAATTCTTCATTTAACCCTTCCTAATATATTTGAGACATTTAATTTCATATCGACATTCTTAACACAACGAAAAAGATCGATGTTTAAATTATAAATTATCAACCAAAGGAGTTTTACTAAAAATCATTTCAAAAGTTTCAATTTCCAGTTTATAATGACAACAAGGACAAGTAAAAGACAAACGACGAAATTGAATTCTTCTTTGCGCTGGAATTTGGCCCTTCTAAAATATGGGAGGTAACTCTTAAAAAAACGACTGCTCCCCTGAACGGTGCTATGCTATATTTTTCCCAAGGAAACAAGTCCGCCTGTAAGCAGATGTGTAGTGTGAAAGTCCGTGGTGGTATGAATCACTTTGACAGAGGTAAAATACCGGCAGGCGTGTAGGTTTTTCGGCCAGCAGGGTTGCAATTTTTTGCGACTTACGTCACTTTCAAATGCTTACATCTAAGACCATACTTAAGTTGGCCCACTTTCAATTAGTGGGTTATGATAAGTATAGCTGGAAGTTTGTGTGTGCCAAATTTGAAGCGATTCGAAATTTTGACAGTTACCTCCCATTGACTGGGTCGCACCTCGGATGTTTGGGTTTGAAAACATTTTTTTTTTTGGGGGGGGGGGGGTCAAAACCCATCAAATTGGGTATCAAAATGTTCGTCTTGATCCCCTGCGTCCACCTATGTCAAAGAGGAAGAGATTGGTGCATATATGAGCAGTCTGCACTATCCAGAAGGATTATAAAAGAATGAAAATTAATTAAAGACAGACTGTCTGTAGGTGCAGTCTGATCTTGGGCTGCACTTCGGCTGCACTTTCATTCAGTTAAAAGTGGAGTATAGTCAGACTGCATGTATGTGCAGTCTGATCTTAGGCTGCACTCTCCACAAACACCATAAGAAAAATGTTGAAAGATATTGAAGGTTCCAGCTTTAGAACAAGACTGCATGTACGTGCAGCCTGATCTTAGGCTGCACTCTCCACAAACACCATAAGAAAAATGTTGAAAAGATATTGAAGATTGGAGCTTTAGAACAAGACTGCATGTATGTGCAGTCTGATCTTGGGCTGCACTCCCATTCAGTAAAGAGTGGAGTATAAGATCAGACTGCATGTTTTTGCATTTAGCTCTAAGGCTGCAATTTTCACTGTCATGAAGTGAACAAAATTTTGAAAAATTTTGTCCTTTGAAAGAGGATGGGTAGCCGTAGAAGAGACTAAGATCAGACTACATATAAGGGCAGTCTGATCTTGACCTGCACTATGTACAAAGATCATGAAGGAAAGAAAAATAAGTAAAGACAGAGGAACTAAGTGGGGCTGCACTTTCATTCAGTAAAGAGTGGAGTATAAGGTCAGAATGCATGAATGTGCAGTCTGATCTTAGGCTGCACTCTCCACAAACAGCATTTGAAAAATGTTGTAAAGATATATTGAAGAGTGGAACTTTAGAATAGACTGCATGTATGCCCAGTCTGATCTTTGGCTGCATTCTTATTCAGTTAAGAGTGGAGGTTAAGATCAGCCTGCATGTTTGTGCAGTCTGATCTTCAACTTCAGTCTTCAATAACATGAAGGGAACCAAATGTTGAAAAGATTTGTCCTTTGAAAGGATATGGTCCTTTGAAAGAAGATGGGAAGCTGTAGAAGAGAGTGTAGGTTAAGATCAGCATATATGAGCAGTCTGATCTTGGCCCACACTATCTGCCCTCTATTCTTCTAAGTACATGTATATTGCTGGAATGGTCTAAAATTTGTCGTTCCAGTCTGATCTTGGGCTGCACTATCAGCATTCTCAATCGGTTAGGACTGGAAGTTAAGATCAGCCTGCATGTTTGTGCAGTCTGATCTCAGACTGCACTCTTCAATAACATAAAGAAAACCAAATCTTGACAAGATTTGTCCTTTCAAAGAAGATGGGTTAGGGTTAGGAGAGACTGCAGATTAAGATCAGACTACACATATGAGCAGTTTGATCTTGGGCTGCACTGTCTTCAAAGATAATGAACGAAAGAAAAATAAGTAAAGACAGACTGCATGAAGGTGCAGTCTGATCTTCAGCTGTATTCTCATTCAGTAAAGAGTGGAGGTTAAGATCATCCTGCCTGTTCATGCAGTCTGATCTTAGGCTGCACTTTACACAAACACCATTAGAAAAATGTTGGAGACATATGAATAAATAAAAGACCAAAGACACAACTTCGTCTTTTGAAGCAATGACTTTACTCTCCAAACGGAAGAAGAAATGTGTTGGCTATGGTTTTATATTGTCCTTTTAAAAGGTACCTGTAGATTTAAGCCCCGCCCAAAAGGAGGGATTTTGTTCGCTTCCCTCTATTCTTCTAAGTATATTGCTGGAATGGTCTAAAATTTGTTGTTCCAGTCTGATCTTGGGCTGCACTGTCTGCATTCTCATTAAGTGAAGAGTGGAGGTTAAGATCAGCCTGCATGTTTGTGCAGTCTGATCTTAGACTTCAGTCTTCAATAACATGAAGAAAACCAGTATGCTGAAAAGATTTGTCCTTCGAAAGAAGACGGGTTGGGGTCAGGAGAGAGTGCAGATTAAGATCAGACTGCATATATGAGCAGTCCGATCTTGGGCAACACTATCTACCCTCTATTCTTTTGAGTATATTGCTGGAATGGTCTACAATTTGTCGTACCAGTTAGATCTTGGGCTGCACTATCAGCATTCTCATTCAGTTAAAAGTGGAGGTTAAGATCAGCCTGCATGTTTGTGCAGTCTGATCTTACATTGCAAGAAATAAAAGAAAATAAAAACTGTTAAACAGCCTTTATTTGCTGAAAAATAACATTCTCTTCATAACTTTTTACCAGATTAACCCTTTACCACACAGTCACGACTTTTAAATTAACAACCCTGAGAGAGATGCCTTTTGAAAACATTGTTGGAAAAGGAGAAAATGCTGGTAACCAGCATTTTCTCCTTTTCCCACAATGTTTTGTACCCTTCTCAAAACACATTTTAATTTTTCAGTCACATTTATTTCGTGGTCTACAAAATTCTTTGAATTTGGACCAGTCTAAAATTATGTTGTTTGGTGAAGAGTTAAACATTAACACTTGAAAATCAGACATTTTAGATTTTTTTTTTCTTTAACATCAGACATATTAGACTTGTTTCTTTCTTTGAAAGCATTGTGGGAAAAGGAGAAAATGCTGTGTTCTACCCTTCTCAAACTTTTAACGACCCTGAGAGAGAAGCCTTTTGAAAACATTGTGGGAAAAGGAGAAAATGCTGGTAACCAGCATTTTTTCCTTTTCCCACAATGTTTTCTACCCTTCTCAAACTTTTAATTACACTGAGAGAGAAGCCTTTTGAAAACATTGTGGGAAAAGGAGAAAATGCTGGTAACCAGCTGCCGGTAACCAGCATTTTCTCCTTTTCCCACAATATTTTGTACCCTTCTCTAAACACATTTTAAATTTTAAGTCAGTTGTGGTCTGCAAATGCTTTGAATTTGGACCAGTCTAAAATTATGTTGTTTGGTAATGAGTTAAACATTAACATTTGAAAATCAGGCAATTTAGATTTTTTTTTTTTAACATCAGACATATTAGACTTGTTTCTTTCTTTGAAAGCATTTTGGGAAAAGGAGAAAATGCTGGTGACCAGCATTTTCTCCTTTTCCCACAATGTGTGCTACCCTTCTCATACTTTCAATGACCCTGAGAGAGAAGCCTTTTGAAAACACTGTGGGAAAAGGAGAAAATGCTGATAACCAGCTGCTGTTAACCAGCATTTTCTCCTTTTCCCACAATGTTTTCTACCCTTCTCAAACTTTTAATTACCCCGAGAGAGAAGCCGTTTGAAAACATTGTGGGAAAAGGAGAAAATGTTGGTAACCAGCTGCTGCTAACCAGCATTTTCTCCTTTTCCCACAATGTGTTGTACCCTTCTCAAAACACATTTTAAATTTTCAGTCTTTGACTATCAGACATATTAGACTTGTTAGGGTTTTTCTTTGACTACCAGACATTTTAGATTTTTTTTTTAATTGACTATCAGAAATTTTAGTGTTTTTTCTCAAGCACACATTTTAGAGTCTTGTTTTGACTAGTAGTTTATCACACATTTTAGAGTCTTGCTTTGACTAGTAGTTTATCACACATTTCATACTCTTGTTTTGACTAGAAGTTTCTTGTGGTTTTTTATTTTTCTCTGTCGTTCAGTCATAGGCCACTGTCTTGAGTGTCAGTCTTTTAGTCTGTCTGTTTTGGTCTGTTTGAATATTTTATTAAGTTCCTAATTTTGTCCACAATCTGTTTTGCAGTCAGCTGTCCGTAACGCGTTGGTCGTTTAGTCATAAGGTATTCTTTATTGTCGGTGGCTCTCCTGTCCTAATGTAAATGTCAAAGTCCTGTCTAATAATGTCAGTCATTTCCTGGGTCATAAATTGTCGTTTTCTCTGCCTTATCTGCTCGAGCACCTCATCCTGCTGAGCCTGGACCCTAGCCTGTTCCTGCCTCCTGTCCTCATACTCATCCATTTCCCTTCTAAACTGAACTTGTTCCTCTGATGGTCTAGGGTCCAGGCTCTGCAGGAGGGGTGAGGGAGATGGGGTTGAGACCGTCAAACCATCATGTTCATCCGTCGTCGGGTATGCATCAAACTGGTTTGCAATCAGGGCAAGCACCAGTGTCAGGAAGTCCATCTGCTTGTTGGAGGCCCCCAAGTTAATCAAGTTCAACACCATGCTAACTATGTCCATTCCATATTTCATTTCAACGCCAGCCCTGAGGGCCTCCGACAAGTAGAAGGCTTCCGTCATCATCTTATGTTTTCTGTCAGTCTCGTCTGCCTGGGCCCGTCTCAGTATCCGAGACTAGTCCAGGTCCATAACAAAGGTCAAAACTGTCTTATAAAAGTCTGTCCTCTTCTCTGGTAATTCTAGTCTTGAGAGCAACCTTTGCGTCGATCCGGAATTGTCACCGAAATTAGAACCGTCCATCACATTTGTCTTCGTGGAAGTCTGATTTGGGCCTGGGGTCTCATAAGTCACAGTCTGGTTCGAGGAAGTGTCACTGTGAGACGGGCTCATCGGGGTCCGGTCAGTCACAGTCAGGCTCCACGGGTTCTTGTCAGTGTCTGTCGCCGTCCTTGAGACCTTCTGTCCGCCCCCATAGAAGTCCTGTATTTTCGTTACTGTCCGGACGGAGGTCCCAATTTTGTCTCTAAGTCTGTAGTGTGTGTCAGCCGTCGTCCATCTATGGCAGAGTAGTTCTGCCAGGTCGTCTGCGATCAGGGGGTTGTGCTGTTGCATGTCGGTCGTCGGTCCTTTCCTGTTGATGGTACAGGAAAACCGTCCGTACTTAGAGCACCTGCTAGCAGTCCATGCTCGATTTAGACATCGGTTGACCGATGAACTGCTATCGAATGCTCTCCCCCTGTTCGTAAACAGTCGGTCAGTGTCCGGGTGTAGCTGTGTCTGAAGGTCCTCAAGTCGTCGGTACAAGGCCTCAGACACCGTGACCACCTCAGAGCCCGCGGTGCCTGAGGTCTTGTTCATTGTAACCAGGATGCAGAAGAACGTCCTGTCATCTTTCGTCTCTTCCATCACGTCTTCTAAGGCTGTCAGCGTCATGTTGGTAACGATGGACGGCCTGCATCCATTGGTCATATTGACCCCCATCACCAGGCAGTCCGTCAGACGGTCAAGGTGGTCATGTCTGTCCTCGTCCGTCATCTAGTCAGCTGAGGTAACATCATCGTAGTAGTCTGAAGTCCAGTATGTCTGTCTGGCTTCAGGCCACGGAAGTGATGCCAAATCCCTTGCCGCCACTTCCGCCTTCCGTTCCGCTGCCCTGTTCCTGAGGGACCAGATGAAGACCTGGATGGTGAGGCTGGTCTGGTTCCACCAACCCTGAATGCCTAACACCTCTAAGAAATCCAGAAACTTTAGGAGGGATGTGAAGTGGGACTTCAAAGTTCCTACAACCATCACATCCCTCTGCCTCCCCATCCAGGCCGAGACCAGTCCTTGCAGGAACGTGTCCAGTCCGTCCATGCCCGTTTCTGTCTTGTCTGTCATGTGTGGTTGGTTGCATTCGCAGCTGTAATGGCTAACCCCACGTTAGAGGTTAGCCAACGTCTGAATCTTCATGTATTCTCCTGAAAGGTAAAGAAATAGTTGTTAGCTGATAAAGTCAATGCAACAGGACGCAATCCTGGCTCATGTTAGAAAGCCGCCAGTGGCTTGGAATAAATATTGTGCAGAGTACTGGTAAAAAGAAAATCCAGGACAGCATGGATAGTTGCACAGGTCGCCAGGGCCTAACTGAAATATTGTTGAAAACGGCGGGTAGGGAAGCCGCCAGTGGCTTGGAAAGAATAATGTGCTGAGTACTGGTAAAAGAAAATCCCGGAGAGGATGGATAGGTGCACTGGTCGCCAGGACATAACTGAAATAGTGTTGAAAACGGCAGGTGTGCAACCTGGCAGCAGCTTGGAAAGAATATTGTGCAGAGTACTGGTAAAAAGAAAATCCAGGAGAGCATAGTCACACTGGTCGCCGGGGCATAACTGAAATAGTATTGAAAATGGCGGGTAGGGAAGCCGCCAGTGGCTTGGAAAGAATAATGTGCGGAGTACTGCTTAAAGGAAATCCAGGAGAGCATGGATAGGTGCACTGGTGGTCAAAAAGGGAAAAATTAGAGGAGTAGGAGACAGATTTTCAGGTTGTCAGACTATTAATAACTGCTATATATTTTAATACTTTTTGTACTGGCATTAAACCAGTTCTCGCCAACTTATGTCTTACACGGCTTTACAAAGGTCCATTCTCTGTAGTCTAAGGTGCAAATCCCTATTTTTGCTTCTCTGAGTATGTGCAGGCTTTGCCCCATTCCTACATGCAATAAACAAAGTGTCGCTACGCCGTGTTTTCGAAGTCTATTCTGGTCTTTTCCGGTCCATTCATGTCTATTCCGGTAATTCCATACACCGGTCTATGCCTGATCCGGTGAATTTTACGTACCGGTAAAAAAATGCATTTTTTCAACGGGTTAATTCTGTACACATGTAACGAAATTGTAGAAAATGGAATTCAGCTGAAATTTCTTTTTCCCCTTTTCTCTTCGCACATAAAAAAATAAACAGATGAGCAACATTCATGTGATAAATGCGGTTGGCTACGGCGGTAGCTCAGTCAGTAGTACATCGCTCACACTTTTAGCGTAATACCCATGTTCGAATCACAAACCTGTCTCACCTCTCCCAAGTTGATTCAACACTAAATCAATGAGAGATAATGTTATTTATACATACCTGTCCAATGCTTGGTAGGTATCATCAGGGCCTGCCACATCTAAGGTTCCGGAAGTCTGAGTAAAATAGCGCAGCACCGTTAGCCTTGAGGGAGAATTTAGTTTCTCAGTGGCGACCCCTGTCGTAATAATGAGATGTGGTTCCCTGCTTCATATTATCCTTATTGCATTATGCTTATTTAGATTGTGCTTGTTTGTATTACACTTGTTATCTTGTATTGTTGAAGTAACTTTTGTTAAAATAATTACAATGTTAATATGAAATTAAATGTCTCAAATATTATTACGAAGGTTGAATGTATAATTAAATATGATGGAATTAGATAGAATAGTTGATTGTAAATTGAATTAACAAAAAACGTAATTTAAATGTCGACATAAACAATTAAATAGGCAAAATGTAATTGTAAGTCAACGTTAACATTGTAAAACATAGTTGAAAATTTCATCAGGAATAATGAAAGTCTCATCATGAATAATGAGTGAATTGGCGGATATCCCCTTCCATAGAAGAATTCTGCAGAAAGTATTCAAATCAGTGGCATAGAATCATATCTTGATATACGTATAGTAAAAGAGAACCAAAATACTGACTTAACCCTTACTTAAGCTGCTAAATAAATTAAATGAAAATTTCAAATCAGTAAAAACCCAAATACTGCGCTTTCAAAGTTGATTTCACTGGAAAGAAAACGCCGTTTCAGACAGCGTAGATCAAAGATCAGACTGCACATTTTGATCTACACTGTCTGCAAATGCACTCAGAGTCACACATAGCTGCCTAAGCGTTAAAAAATATCTGAAACAAGTTTAGCTCTCGTAATATGGTCTATCCCATGTTCAGGAAAAAAAAAAACCAAATATTTCCTGAAACATGGACATTACAAAAACTTTAGTGGTTTTCTACAGCAAGTAATATTAATTCCCTACACTTTGATGTCTGAGAAAGAAATTGACATAGAGATCATTCAGTTTAAAAATCATCTAATTTTTTACCATGTCACACTGACTTCACTTTTTAGCTCCACTGGCCGAAGGCCAGCGGGCTTATGTCATGGCCCGGTGTCCATCGTGCGTCCGTCCGTCCGTCCGGTCGTCCGTCCGTCGGTCCGTCCGTCTGTCCGTCCGTCCGTCCGTTAACTTTTATTTCAAACATCTTCTTCTCTGAAACTACCCATCCGATTTTCACGAAACTTCACAGAAATGATCCTGACATGGTCCTCTTCAGAATTTCTTGAAAGAATTTGATTCCTTCAAAAACTCTGGTTGCCATGGCAACAAAACTGAAAAATATTGGAAATCTTTAAAAATCTTCTTGTCTGAAACCATAAGGCATAGGGCTACCAAATTTGGCATGTAGCTTTATGTAGTAGACCTCTATCAAGTTTCTTCAAATTATAGCCCTGGGGTCAAAATTGGCTCTGCCCCAGGGGTCACAAGTTTTACATAGGCTTATATAGAGAAAACTTTAAAAATCTTCTTGTCTGAAACCATAAGGCATAGGGCTACCAAATTTGGCATGTAGCTTTATGTAGTAGACCTCTATCATGTTTCTTGAAATTATAGCCCTGGGGTCAAAATTGGCTCTTCCCCAGGGGTCACAAGTTTTACATAGGCTTATATAGAGAAAACTTTAAAAATCTTCTTGTCTGAAACCATAAGGCATAGGGCTACCAAATTTGGCATGTAGCTTTATGTAGTAGACCTCTATCATGTTTCTTGAAATTATAGCCCTGGGGTCAAAATTGGCTCTTCCCCAGGGGTCACAAGTTTTATACATAGGCTTATATAGAGAAAACTTTAAATATCTTCTTGTCTGAAACCATAAGGCCTAGAGCTACCAAATTTGGCATTTAGCTTGATCTAGTTGGAGTCTACCAAAAGTGTCCAAAGTATAGTCCTAGGGTCAATTTGGCCTCATACTTGGAGGGGGGGGTTCACAAGATTTACATAGGCTTACATAGGGAAGACTTTTAAATCTTGGTGTACATAGCCATAAGGCTTAGGCTACCAAATTTTGCATATAATTATAGCATTATTTAGTGGACAGTTACAAAGAGGGCCCAAGTTACAGCTCTAGGATCAAGTTTGGCCCTGCACCAGGGATCACAAGTTTTACATGGGTTTATGGAGTGAAAAGTTCAGAAACCATCTTGTTACCTGCCATAAGGCCAAGAACTCCCACATTTGGCATGTTATTCTTCTAATACAATATTCCCCATTTAGTCAGACTGTAGCCATGAGGTCAAAGTTTTATAAGGGCTTATATAGTGAAGACTTTTCTTCGTGGTTTATATTTATAAGCCAGTGGAGCGATACAGGGCCATCATGGCCCTCTTGTTTTTTTTAATTGCCCTTCTTTTTTCTTCTCTCTCTCCCTGTCCATTTCCCCCTCTCTCTCTCTCTCTCCCTCTCTCTCTCTCAATTTCAGCAGCTGGAAATACAGTCCACAGTAGATCTACCTTAATTTGATTTTCTTTAATCTTTAATTAATTGTTAACCAATGACAAAATTTTACTTTAAATACTAAAGATCTAGGTTTCCATTTATGGCGTAAAAGTATCTGTATTTGCACGAAAATCAGCTCGGACACAAAATATCAAAGCTGATCACGTCGTCCCTTGGACGCAGTCAAAAATGAGTCAAAACCATAATTTAACTAGATCTACATCAATAATAAAAACAGTGCAAAATACCGGTACAAAGATTTAACATTTCTTGTACAAACTGACCATCGGAATTCCAAGGTGTCTATAAATAGATCTTGGTTGGTATGCCAAGATATAACCGAGAAAGATAGAAAAAGATCTTGTTGTCGTCAACTCTGACTGGTTACCTGTGTTGTGCTCATATTGTCCTTTCCGGCGAACTGATTGTAGAAAAACAGCCGTTGTTTAGCATTTCTTTCCTGAAGATGGCTTCCCGCGTCAAAAAGAAAGAGCATTCATGATCTTTCCAAGACCAATGGCTGAAATATCCTGCCTTCCAAGATTAGATGCTAAGAGAAATTGATCTGTATTCCTCTGTTCGTGTAAATATGTTTGATTTTTTATAAAACTAAGCAGAAATAAGGTTTTTACAACAGCTTGCATGGACTTTCAAATAAGTTCCATCGTGATGTAAGATTCATACTATTTCAAGCGGTGCGTGCACAGCACATTAAATCTGCGAAAGGTTTCATAAAAAAGTCATTTTAAAAAGCTTCTTCTTTTTATCCACTAACCAAATTTGGTCTTCATAAACGGACGATTTATGCAAGCAAAAACAGGACTCAGAAAGAATGCAATGGGACTCAACTTTTGCAGTTGCCTGGGTCCCTTGGAATCTGTAAAATTTTGTTCAAATGGAAACACTGAAAGATGTTGCTAATGACAGCTAAATTGTGGCTACAATAATAGGATTTGTTTTCTGGAAGGGTAGAAAGCATTGAAAAGAAGAAAATTGCAAGTAAACAGTATTTTCTTCTTTTCCGACAAGACTTTCAAAAGTCTTCATTCTCAGGCTGGTTAAAATATGTGACTGGGCTGACCTGGGTCGAAACTTTTTACTGTTGGTAAATGTTCTGCATGTCAAAGGAACATTCTACCTCATGATTCAGTTGGTTGTTAGACAAGATTGAAATTAATTTCATACAAGAAGTCTCACCACTGACTAATGTTTCGAAAATGGTTATGTGGGAAATTAGCCAGTGGCTTAGAAAGAATATTGTGTAGAGTACTAGTAAAAGAAAATCCAGGAAAGCATAGATAGGTGGACTGGCCGCTGCAATATATCTAAAATAATGTTGAAAACAATGTTAACTCTTTACCAAACGACAAAATTTTAGACTAGTCCAAATTGAAAGCATTTGCAGACGGCAAAATAAATGTGACTGAAAATTTTAATTTGTTTTTGGAAAGGTAGAAAACAATGTGGGAAAAGGAGAAAATGCTGGTTACCAGCATTTTCTCCTTTTCCCACAGTGTTTTCAAAAGGCTTCTTTCTCAGGGTCGTTTAAAGTCAGGACTGTGTGGTAAAGGGTTAAACACCATACAATCACTCAAGCATAAAGGAAATGAATTAAACCTCCTTTCGACAGAGCATGGCTCATTTGCCTGGAGCATGACCTATATTATACTGGCAGTGAAAGAAGTGGGTACTCTTGTAAAAGCATAATATGAACCCTTTACCAAACAATCTCAAGTTTTAACAAACCTAAGGAAGAAGCCCCTTTTGAAAACATTGTGGAAAAAGGAGAAAATGCTCTAAACCAGCATGTTCTCCTTTTCCCACAGTGTTTTCTATCCTTCCAAAGGTGAATTTCATTTTTGAGTGACAATTATTTTGTAGTCTGCAAAGGCTTTCAATTTGGACAAGTCTAAAATTTTGTCATTTGGTAAAGGGTTAAAATAATTGTATTTTAAAACAATAAGTTACAGGCTGATGAACACAGAAACAAAACTTTGATGGAATCTGCCAGCGACAAAATCTGCATGAATTCAACTGAAACAGAAGCAGCATGAAATCTGAAGAATGGCAAATGCACAAGCAGGAAGTACCACTTAGTCCTGAAGCAGAAACTGTATGTTAAAATACAATTGTTAAAATGCAGGATTCATTCCTCAGTGACCTGGCTGCTGTAATTTGTTTTATTGATGAACCCTTTTGCACTAAACACAACTTAAAGAATTTAAGGAACAGTATAGGTACAGATCAGACTGCATAGAACATAAGTCTGATCTTGGATCTACACTCTCCCCCATATCACTAGCTATTCTGGTAAAAAGGTTCATGGAAAGTGTCAATACGTAGGTCTTTCACCTTCCTGCAGGTACAGATTTCATTTACTTAGCATTCTCATCCTTTACCAAGCTATCATGTGTTATCTTTTTACAACAGGACAAATATTTATTGCAATTTATGAGCATTTCCTCCTTTTCCCACAATGTTTTGAAAGGCTTCTTCCACAGGGTCCTTAAAACTAGGGATTATGTGGTAAAGGTTTAAACATTCCTACAGAAGAAAACTGTTCAAAACAATACTGGAAAATGAAAAAAACCAGCATTTTCCCTTTTTGCTACAATGAGTTTTACCATTTGATGAGCAAAGGTCATCAATTGAGCCATATTTAATATGACAAGTCTTAAATTTTGTCTTTTGGTAGAGAGTTACATGATCCTATGGAAAAAAAAAGGTTTGGAAAACATTTTTGGAAACAAGAGAAAATGCTAGTAACCCAGCAATATTGCCACTTTTTCCATGACAATTACTATCATTTGAACCATATTTAACTGTTTATAGATCTGCCATGAATGAATTAAACTGAATGAGTATAAAATTTTGTCATAGATGGGGATTAACCCTTTACCACACAATCCCAACTTTTAACGACCCTGTCTGAGGAAAAAGCCTTTTGAAAACATTGTGGGAAAAGGAGAAAACACTGGTAAACAGCATTTTCTCCTTTTCCCATGTTTTCTACTCTTCCCATGACAAATTTCAAATTTTGAGTCACATTTATTTTGTCATCTGCAAAAGCTTTCAATTTGGAGTGGTCTAAAATTTTGTTGTTTGGTAAAGAGTTAATAAATACAAGCTGATAGAATGTTTGTATATTGATGCTTTTAGTGTCAAAAGTTAAGCACTCAATCCTTTACCACACAACAGAGTTTAAGACTGAGCCAATTTGAAAGCATTTGCAGATGACAAACCAAAATTGGTTCAAATTATGGGGTTAGTCTGTTACCAATATTTTCTCCTTTACCCACAATGTTTTCAAAGTCATCTTCCTCAAGATCATTAAAATTTTGGATTGTGTGGTAAAAGGTTAACCATTAAGGCACCTTCACAACTGTAGTTGCCATTGCAGTCAGTGTAGATCAAGATCAGACTGCACAAAACATGCAGTGTAATCTTTGAGTTGCTCTATCTGCTTTGCGGAGACAGTCAGGACAGTAGCAACCTTCTTGTTTACAACCTATTTGGGCCTTATTCCCTGACTGAGAGTGTTAAAATGGGTTTACCTGGCGCTCTAAGTATAAATGTTTCACCCAATGACAAATACTTGGACTGGCAATTAAGTGCAATTCAAGCCATAGGATTTGTCTGCAAAAAAGCAGAGAAGATTGTGGGTATAGGAGAAAATGCAGGTTACTAGCATTTTCTCCTTTTCCCCAATCTTTTGAAAAGGATTCTTGCTCAGGGTCATTAAATTTGGGATAGTTTGGTAATGGTTTAAAGTGCTGAAACCGGTTGCTTTTGCAGACAGTGTAGATTAAGATCAGATTGCACAGAATGAGCAGTCTGATCTTAATCTACAATTTTAGCTACTTTGTTACATACCCTGGCTGTCGTCTTTTAGTTATTTAATACCCCTGTTTCCCTTAAATAATGAGCCTATCAGCAATAGATGTACATAGCTATATATTACTCAGTCAGACGGTTTGAGGTATTTAACCCTTTGCCACACAATGGCGACTTTTAATGATCCTAAGGAAGAAGCCTTTTGAAATCATTGTGGTAACCAGCATTTTCTCCTTTTCCAACGATGTTTTCTACCCCATCAAAGAAAAAACGCATCATTTGAGCCACGTTGAAACTCTTGTCTGCAAATACTTTCAATGTTGGCGGGTCTAAATTTTGTCGTGTGGTAAGGGTTGAATTTAAACAGGGTTTGATCATAACTGTCCATTTGAAGAGGAATTAAGTCTGCATAGATAGATACACTACAAACACTGAAACACAATTGTACTTTAAATAAACAGTGAAGGGGTTTAGGGCATAATATTATGATGGGTCACAATATTCGAAATTTTTAATCAAAAGCAGAAGTGCTTTGTGTAGTCTTATACACTAAATTAGCCAGAGTGACTCACTGAAACATTTAAAATGATAGAATTTAGTTCTATTTATGCATGGGTACTTCCTTTAATCTTTAGGCTGCTATGCCCAACTCAAGGGCCTTTTGCAGAAAGTGCAGATCAAGATCAGACTGAACAGAATATGCAGTCTGATCTTAAATCTACACTATCCCGTATCCAATAAGGAGATATTTTTCACCCAAAAAATAACTTTGAAATTTGAGTTTATACTGTTACGGCCTGAAAGTTTCATTGAACTCATTTAGCAGGGCAAGGGTTAACATAAACTTATTCATCTTTTGTGGTAGATGTATATCTATAGTGTCTTTATTTTACAGTTCTTTTGCAGCAGAAAGTGTAATCAATCTTGATTCTCGGCTTTTGAAATCAAACTCAGTTCGAGTCTGTAACAAATGCGTTTTTTTTTTCTGTCTTTGATAAAATCATTAAACCTTTACCTAATGACAAAATTGAGACCGGCCTACATTGGAAAGATAGAAAGAAGAAGAAAAAAAAACTAGGAGGGGACAAATCAAAATGTGGCTGATGTTTTTGTAATTGTTTTTGAAAGAGGGAAACATGGTTGGCAAAGAAAAGTTGAAAATGCTGGTTACCAGCATTTTCATCTTTTCCAACAATGCTTTCAAATGTCCCAAGTCGTCAAAACTGAATTATTTGGTGAAGAGTTAAATGCAAATTTGAAGCCAATGGTAAAAGTGCAATTATCGCGGTATCAAAGTTCTCTTTCACCAGAAAATCTCAGGTAATTTGTCACTGCAAATCAAAGATTAGACTGCATGTTCTGTGCAGTCTGATCATGGTTTACACTGTCCCTAAAGGGCATTGAGCTGTGCCTTAAAGCCCACGTGTTAAATCTAATAATGCCAAGGACAGCAGCCTGTCTTTCCTGACTGAGTAGATCAAGATCAGTCTAAACTAAACAAGCAGTCTGATCTTGGATCTGCACTGTACAATAGTTTGAACTTATCCGGTAAAATAGGCCTTGAAATTACATTTGAGCCATGCTGTGTGAAAAGGGAGCTTAATACATCTGTGAAAAGTATGAGTCAGCCCGCGCAGTCCGCACAGGGTGACCATGGGCCGAAACTTTTCGCTACTAGATAACTTTTTTATGGCCAAGGATCAGTCTACCTCATGATTAAGTTGGTTGTTTAAAAAAAATGGCTATTATGAATCCATAATTATGTGATCGCTTGACTGGTATAATGCATCACGGAAATTCATTAAGCTCCCTTTTGCCAGAGCATTTCTTTTTTTCCCGCTGAGAATATTAGTAAATTTCATTTATTCAGCCTTGGATGGTCTAGTTTCCCACGATTACCATTTGAAACACATCAGAGTTAAAATCTCAGAGGTCAAATGTACTCGTACAGATAGGGAAAACATTGTGTCAAAAATAAAACGCTCATATTGAACAAATAGAAAAGTTGCCACAGTGTTCTTTTTAAAGATTTTTCTACACAAAAAATACGTCAAAGGGGGAAAGGTTAATTTCCGCTTGGTGACACTTCCGACGGCATATTTTGTTGAGCCAATCCCATGCACCTGCATGCACCTGTTGTTTTGACTCCCTTATCCACCCGACGATTATTAACCCTTAGACTGCACAGTGCAACACAATGACCTTTTCCGGACAGGGTACACAAATCAAGATCAGACTGCACAAAACGTGCAGTCTGATCTTGAATCTGAACGTCAGATAAGGAGATATTTTACCCCCACAAATACCTTTGAAATAGCAATATTTGGGTTTTTACTATAGACTTGAAAGCTTCATTTAACTTATTTTGCAGGATAAGGGTTAACCCTCAACCAGACATTCCCATATTTTAACCTTGAAGAAGAAGGCTTTGAAAACATTGTGGGAAAAGGAGAAAACGCACATATCCAAGATTTTCTCCTTCTGTCTCTCTACCAAACAATCTCGTGTTTTAACGACCTTGAAGAAGAAGGCTTAAAAAAAAAAAAAACATTGTGGGAAAAGGAGAAAACGCGCATCACCATGATTGCCTGGTACGTATATTATGTGCTGAAGTTAGATTCTGAAGAAATGATATCCAACAATAAAAGATCCGCTCAAAATGTCAGAACACGAAATTCAGCCATGCTGCTTGGCATGACCAGATGTGCTTTTGCGGACAGTATAGATCAAATCAGACTGCACAGAACGGCAGTCTGATCTTGGATCCACCCTGTCCGATACGACGAGATAATTTCCGCGGAAGAAACTTTGATGTCGCAATGTTTTTTTTTTTTTAAATATCGGCTAAAAATTTTCATCTCATTTATTGAATAGTTAATACACTAAGTGACCAAAATTGAGTTCCCAAAATCAAAATGGCGACTTCATCGGAAGGTAGACAAGTTTCATTTATCACAATGTTTTACGAAAATTGCAGCTGCACATGTATCAAACTTGTGTTTTCAACCCTTTTAGCGCTGACAGATGAATTCAGCAAAACAGCCAATATGATTACTATTCCAACGTTGTTTTGGTCAGAGCATTATTTAAAGTAGTGTGCAGTGTAGATTCATGATCAGTTCTATGCAGTGTGAACTTGATCCATACAGTCCGCGAAAGCAACATGAACTGTGATCGGCTTTCCTAGGGTTAAAAGGGTAAGGGTATAATGAAAGGAGACTAAGTTTTTTCAACATTGCATTGACCATTTAGGACGCTGAATAATAGCCTTCGGTAATTTTCAGTGCAGATCAAGGTTAGACTGTACCTAAGTGCTGACAGTGTCAAGAGATCAGTCTGATGTTTGATTCACCGAACACTGATCAAATTGACCTGGAATTTTCTGCCCCAAATGGCTGTGCGAGTACATGTACAACTTCGTTCATAATGAAAGCATTACTAACCATCATCCTTCTAAGTAAGTTAAATAAAACCTTTAAGCTAATAGTAAAAATCCGAATAAATCTTATTTCAAATTTATGTTTTGGGGAAAAACATCTCCTTATCGGACACGGTAGATCCTAAATCAGACTGCACGTTCTGTGCAGTCCGATCATGATCTACACTGTCTGCAAAAGGTCAGTGAGTCGTGCTCAGCAGCCTTAGGACTGATAGAGATATTTTATCTGGTCATGCGCTGCTACTTTAGGGACGAAGATAATCCAGTATATGGGTGGAGTCTAATCTTATTCTACACGTTACCCCACTCGATTAGGCTTTTTTTTCTCACGAGTGTTACTGAACATCTTGTACTTCAGTGAGTTATTAAGAAGATTCTGAAGATAAGTAACTTCCCAGAGAAGTTCATAACTTTCTTATAACTGTTTGCTGGATTGTCTTTAACTAAACTGCGTACGCCCGAAACCTGCGTACGTAGTTTAGGTAAGCAAGCATCAAGTCTGAAAACGACTTTAACTAAACTGCATAACTTAACGATTTGAGTAAATATTTGCATAACTTTACACCAGCTCATAGTTTTGAGTAAAGCAAGGATTGTATGTGTGTGTATACATTCCAAAGTATTTTGCGTAAATTTACGCAGTTTATTGAAACGCAGCTCCGGTACTTATTGTAAATTTCTGAAAAATAGTGTTTGTGTGATAAGCAAGGTCTACTGGTTTGCAATGACTGGTACAATGCTTCGGATAAATAACGGAGAAAAAGATCAAATAGCAAAAAGTATCGACTCATGTCAGCCTGCGCGGACTGGGTTAGGGTTGCTGACATGGGTCGAAATATTTTTGCTATTTGTAAATTTTCTGCATGTCAAAGGACCAGTTTACCCCATAATTTTGTCAGTTGTGAGACAAAGTGGATTTCATGGATCCATAATCATGTGATGATTTGCTTGGTATAATATATGTACTACAAGTGCATCTCGGAGATGCAGTAAGCCTCCTTTTTCAAGAGTATGGCTCATTTATGATATCAAAATTTTACATTACAAGTTTATCATAGCACTAATTCTCTAGACACACGAGACGTTTATTGTCTAATAGAAGAAATAAGCTTGCATTTCAATCACTTGATTTCTGGCGTAATTAATTATGTGCATGCTTCTTTCACACTTCGTCATATTTTTTCCTGTTAGTTTTCATTGTTTGCAGCATGCGTTAGATTTTCAGCAAGAAATTCTGGTTGAAGCGGGACCCTGTAACGAAAGGTAAGTGGAAAAAGCCATTTTTTACCCATTTACTAATCAGTCCAGTGTTTCAACAATCCCGAGAAAGATATCTTTGGAATACATTGTGGAAAAAGGAGAAAATACTGCAAGTCGGATTTTTCCCATTTCTCCACAACGCGTCTTACATTTCAAAGACAATTTCTATCATTTGCCTATCATTTAAATTGTCGTCTGCAAATGCTTTTGATTTCGAAAAGTCTGAAATTTTGTCGCTTGGTTAAGAATTTAATCATAATGGTCTTAGATGACGAAAAGAGTTCAAAAATGGTTTTTGTATGTGGGTTTGGGTCGGAGCGTATTTGATAGATATATAGGGGTTTCGTAATAAAGGGGGGAAATTATTTCCAGCCAAAACTTTGTTTACCCTTGCCCAAACAACAAAAATTTCAAAGCATTCGCCGACGAAAACGTAAATATGAATCTGATATTGAAATTTGTCTTTTGAACGGTAGAAAACCTTGTGAGATGAGACAATGCTTTTAAAAGCCTTCGTTAGGGAATTTTAAACTGGGGATTGTTTGTTAACCCTTTGCCAGACAATCGCGAGTTTTAACGACCCTAACAAAAAAGCTTCTTGAAAAGATAGCGGGAAAAGGAGAAAATGCTTGTAACCAGCATTCTGTTCAACAAATTCCAATACTTTAGAAACATTTAAATCGTCGTCTGCAACTGCTTTGAATTTGGACTAGTCCAAACTTTTGTCGTTTGGTAAAGAGTTAACACGTTACCAAACAATCCCGAGTTTCAACGACCCTAGGGAAGAAGGCTTTTGAAAACATTGTAGGAAAAGGAGAACATACTGGTAACCAGCATATTCTCCTTTTCCCACAATGTTTTCTGCACTTCCAAAGAGATATTTCAGTAATAATAAATATTTGACCAATTCGCCCGGATCTTGGGACCCCACTGACTTAAGATTCATCTATGAGTAAGCATCTAATCCTGTAGTTAAAAATCTTAAGATCTGAGTTTTTTCCCCCTACTTCACATTCTTTTATTTTAAGAAATGTATTTAATTGTATTTCATGAAAAGAACTTGACTTGTTAATTGCCATTACCATGTTAGTGAGTAACTGGAACAAAATTGTCGTCCAACACAAAATTAAAAATTAGTACAACATTAGTAAGC
Source organism: Tridacna gigas (assembly GCA_945859785.2). Classification (NCBI taxonomy): domain Eukaryota; kingdom Metazoa; phylum Mollusca; class Bivalvia; order Cardiida; family Cardiidae; genus Tridacna; species Tridacna gigas. Next base: position 45,349,398 of record OX244038.2, read on the forward strand.
CAAAAGTGAAAATGGGCGACTCTAAACAATGTAATTTCATTAAGGGAATGACCGAATCTAAGTTGCGAGAACTTGTGGTCAGACCCTTTTGCCTAGTCGTTTGATTGTGTATATTGTTCTGTATTGTAAATTCTATTATTGTAACTTAACTTGGCAATAAAATATGTTTAAACTTAAAAAGATATTTCAGTACTTGAGTCAGTTATTTTGTCCTATGCATATTCTTTCAATTCGGACTGGTCCAAAATGTGATCGTTTGGTGAAGACTTAAAGACTTTTGAATATGAATTTCTTGCTCACCTGCGCAGAAAATTGCTGAATGTGAGCTTTTGTGATTGTACTGTGTCCTCCGTATACGAGTTTCAGATTAAATAAAAAAAATGGAACTGATCTAAATATATAGAACTAAGTTCTCCCACCCCCTTAATTCTTTAAATGTTATAGAGAACAGAAAGAAAGCTATGGAGCCGGTTGGTTGAGTCCGTCGTTCGAACGTCAACAGTAACCCTGTCTGTACTCTAGGACTACATATCCTGTCAAATACTTATGAGCCATGCCCTATGAAAAACGCGTTTAAGTGCATATCCGTGATGTATTACACTAAGCAAGTCATCACATAATACTGCATTTTGTTTTGATTTTGTTTAACAACTGACTGAATCTTCAGGTATAATGGTCCTTTGACATGCAGAAAATTTCAAGATTGCAAAAATGTTCGACTCATATCAACCTGCACGGATTGCGCAGGCTGACATGAATCGATATTTTTGCAGATGCAGTTAACCCCCTTTTCACAGAACAGGACTCTCTTGAAGTTTTTCTTCGAAATGTTTGTCTCGACGATATTTCGCATGAGTTGGAAAATGGGCCAGGTTAGGTCATAAAGTAGGTTGGTGCCGTTGGATAAATCTTAGAAAAACCTCTTGTGTACTGTCCCAGAGGCCACAATTTTAATCCATTACTCCTGAAAAGTTGATCAGAATGTTTTGCTTGATCATATTTTAAAGGACTACGAAAGCAGGTCACACAGGGTCGAAAAGTAATTCACTGGGACATATCGTAGAAAAACATTGTGTTCACTTTAGAATGCGCAAGTTCAGTCCAGTGTTCATGAAAGGTGATAAGAATGTTTGTCATGATAATTATGCCGCCAGGTCAAAATGTCTCTTGGACAAATTTTAGATAAACCTTTTGTACACTTTAGAGGCCAAATTTTCAGTCTATTACTCATGCAATTTATTGTCCTGATGGTAATTCGAGGATCATGGAAATAGGTCACTTTGGGTGAACAGTTGTTCAAATGGAGAAATCCTAGAAAGACCTTGTGTAAATTCTAGAGGCAAGATAAGTGCGATGCTAATGAAACCTAGTCATAGTGTTTGCTTTGATGATATCACGGACGAGGGCAAAAATGGATCACCTCAAAGTATAAGGTAGGTCAGAGGGCTAATCTTGGAGAAACTTTGTGTGCACGCTACATGCCATATTTTCAGTCAAGGTCATATGAAACTTCTTAAGGATGTTTGTCTAGATGATGACGTACAAGTGCGAGTCTGAAAATAGGTCCCGTTAGGTGAATAAGTAGATCACTGGGACAAAGCTTAAAAAGCCGTGGGTGCATTCTAGAGGCCACATTTTCAAGCCAGTGGTTATGGAAGTTGGCCAGAATCTTTATCACGATGACATTTGAGACAGGTTTTAAACTGGTCAAAAGGGAGTTCACGAGGTCAAAACCTTGCGGGCATTGTTGAACCACATGTGAAATTTTATCTTTTCATACAAAATTAGCAAATTGCGCACGGTCAATTTCAACTCCGTGTCAAACTCAGCTACTAATCCTTTGATTGCCGAATAAACCAAAGTTCTCATTTATGATTTTAATAAACTCGTTTGATAAAAACTATAATACATAAACACTCATGTAAAATTCTCTTTATCATTATTATACGGTAACTGCACATCGTATAATTCTCTCAACGATACACAGGCTCAGGTGAGCGATTCAGGGCCACTTTTGTTGTATGAAGGTTTAATCATTTAATACAGTAAACGTCAAAAAGGTAAAGTTAGCCGCTGGAAGAGGTTGAATTTGTGTCGATACAGACTTTCATATTGTGTGTGTGGGTGTGTAGAGTGAGTAATGAAGTTTTTTTTTTTGTTGTAATTAATCATAATTATATGAATGGGGACCATATTAATGGAACGAAAATACGTTTACGATCCAGTTTTGCACGACATTGTTGGAAAAGGAGACAATGCTGGTTTCATTCTCCCTTTCCACAAATCTTTGACACCTTTCTACTAACACTGAAATTAACTTCCTCATAATGTATAATTATTGTGGAAGAATCGGAACATTTGTTGTTAGGGTTCAAATAGATTGACTACGTTTGAAGGAATCTCGGAGACTCGGAGAGTGCAAAGTGAATTTGGATTGCTGTTGAATGATTTCGGGAGTCACACCTCAAAATTAAGTGCAAATTTTGGCAAAGTTGTTAAAGAGTTTTAGATGAATTAAAGAAATAGAGCTGATCTGAATATAGAACTAACTCTTTAAATGTTATAGTGAACAGAAAAAAAAAAAAAGCTATGGAGCCCAAATGGTTGAGTTGAAAGGAATTGTGATGAGATTTAATTATTGCTTGGATGATGATGGTTGTCCTCGTGATGTGATGTTGCTGATGGTGGTGGTTAATTTATTGCTGGAGAGAGATTTTGTTTGTTTGGTGCGTTGAAGACGTCTTTAATATTATTTCAGTTATATCGCTTTGGTCAATGCACCTATCATTGCTTTCTTGAAGTTCTGTTACCAGTACTACACAATATTCTTCCCAAGCCACTGGTCGCTATCGTCGAAAGAATGAACTATCGGAATGACTATCATCTATCCTTGGAAAGGAATTTGCCTAGCTTGGGAATCGAACCAGCAACCTACTGGTCTCAAGCCATATTCGTTACCGACTGAGCAAATTCGGCAATGTGGTTGTGAGACAGAGAGACTCAGAGAGAGAGAGAGAGAGAGAGAGATTATCTGACTTAAACACAAGTTTAACTTATTCTTGATGGGTTGTAGTTTCGGACAAGAATGTTTTTGGAATATATGGACCATGGCAGATTTTTAAGTCTTTACCATAAGACAAAACGTCATGTTTGTCCAAATTGAAAGCATTCGCAGACGACAACTTAAATGTGGTTCAAATTGGGAAAGATGTGTGAGGAAGGGTAAAAAAATATCATGGCAAAAGCAGAAAATTCTGGTTACCAGCAATTTCTCCTTTTACCACACTGTTTTCAAAAGCCTTCTTCTGCAGGGTCGAAAAAACTGGGGATTGTGTGGTAAAAAGATATGGGCACGTGTTAAACAATTTGCAGAAGTTAACTTGACAGTTTCTAGTAAGTTGTGGACTGAGTAAAACATCTTTAAAAGTTTGTTGAGGGAGATAACTGGTATTAAAAAAATATGTACCTTAGTCTTTTACCAGTATGATTTACCCTCAGCGCTAGAGACCGAATCCACAGTCCTTCAGATTCTATCCCAAGCCCGTAGGATCTGCCTTTAGCACCTGAAACAGTATCCTTACGCTCATTTTACCGCAAGTACGTTAGCCGTGCAACATTTGGTCCGTGAGCTGTACACTCAGGGTTAATCGTAGGGTTAATCCTCCAGTTCGTGAAATGGTATCCAGTCTTTAAGATATCCTCTATGCGTAAGATATACCCATAGCCCTGTTCCCCGCAGAAAAAACTCAACCTTTGTCTGCTGTTAGTTAGCTTGTACATAGAATCGGTGCACGACATTTCGTCGAAAGGGTGTTTCTTCGAAATCAGTGTATGTTTTAAAATACCGATTGCTAAATTTCTAGATTTATTTCATGAAAAACTCTGTCTAGGACGAAGATTTGACACACAATTCGTCTGGGTTAGGGTAAGGGCGAGGGATCATTTTCGACGAACCTGGTTTTCGACGAAATGACGCGGATCCACATAGAAGGTAGCCGCAGTACCAGGGAAACACCCTCTGCCCACAAACTGTAACAATACAAGGATTACCCCTTATCCGTAAGCTTGCTCCCTTAGTCTGTGAGATCGTTTTCCTAGTCTGCGAAACGCATCGTCAGTCCACAAGGTGCTTATTTGTTTGTATGGTGTCTAATGACGCTTTCAAGAATCGGTAAGTTATTACTTCAGTTTTATTGCAGCAGCCAATGCACCTATTTATGATTTCCAAGTACCTCTTTTACCACGACTTCCTCCTAAGCCACTTGCTGCGTTCCCACGTACACTTGGTGAAAGCAATGACCATCGGAGAGAGAGAAATGAATCTTTTCGAGATGACTGTCACCAAATTAAAGTCACACCAGCGGCCAAAAAGAAACAAAATGAATTCTAATTTTAAATGGAACGCACCCTCAGCCTAAGAGATTGTATCCTCAGTATGCAGTATAACTCTACATTAGATCTTTTGTATCTTGTGCAATCAGATTGTACTGGTGTACCTGGAACAATTAAGGCAGACTTGTCAGATTATAAACTTGTGTCTCTTCATACAAAATTGCCAAATCGCCACGTGCATTTACCCTTATTCTGCTAAATAAATGGACTAAAACTTTCATGATTATAGTATAAACCCAAAGTTTACTACGAGTATTTTAAAGGTTTTTTTTTGGGGGGGGGGGAAATATCTCTGTATTGGACAGTGTAGATCTAAGATCAGACTTCAGTTTTCCAGTTTTCTTTTATTTTTAATGCGATCTTAAAGGGAGCCACGTTTACATACTATGATATACGAGTGCAATCAACTTAATTAATAATAACGATAATACATTAACGCTCACGTAAGACTCTCCGTATCATGATTATACGGTAACTACACTTCGTTTAATTCTTTCAGAAATTCGCAGGCTCAAGTGAGCGATTCAGGGCCATGGCCTTATTGTGATATTGTTTGTATCTTTGTCACGCCGTTTTCAACTTTATTTCAGTTATATAAGGGAGATCAGTGAATCTTTTCGGAGTTTCTTAAATCAATGCTCTTCACAATATTCCAACCACTGGCTGCTTTCTCACAAAACCATCGTCGAAACTATGAAGAGAAGTGATAGAAAGGAATCCTGTTGCGATAATTATCATCAATCATCGGAAAGATATTTGCCTGGGATTGGAACCAGCACCACCCTAGTCTCAAGTTCTGCTAATTTCCGACTGAGCTACGGAAATCGGCATTGTATTATTGAGTGAAGGTTTAAATGTGTACTATAGTAAACGCCAAAAGGGTAAAGATAGCAAATGAAAGAAAATAAATTTGTTTTAAGACAGATTTTCAAGTGTTAACATAATGTAATGTTCGAGGCCCATGTTTGCACGACCTTAAGGAGGAAGACATCTTCATACATTGGTAAAAAGAAAGAAAATACTGATCAATTTATCGTCCTCAGTGTAATATATTTGGGAGAATCTAAACATTCTTACCTAGTTTAAACGCATTGAAGGAGTTCCAGTTTATAACGAAGGCACAGAGAGTTGAAAGTGTATCTTTTGATTGCTGTTCAATGATTTCAGGAAAGAGTCAAACCTTAAAATCAGATGACAATACCGGAATTGTTGTGGTCAGACTTTCAGATCAATGAATGAATTGGAAGTAATCTGAATGTAGATTTTTTAAAAAAATTCTTTTAATTCCTCTCAGAGAAGAGAACAAAAATCTTTGGAGCAAAATTAGTTAAATTTCGAGGATAAGTAGAGCCATTTTAACACGACTAACGATGATAGTGATAATGATGATGGTGTGGTTATTGTTGTGGTGACAATCACGATGATGTTGATTGTGAATTTGGTGGTGGAGAGAGATTTGTTTCTTTGGTATTTTAACGCAGTCTTCAACCTTACTGCAGTTATATTGCGGCGGCAAGTGCCCTTAGCCATGCTTTTTGGTGTTTCTTTTACCAGTATTTTGCACATTATTCGAACCCAGTTGGGGAATCGAATTTGCGACACCCTCAGTTTCAAGGCATGTACGTTACCAGCTGAGCAACTGGGCTTTGCAATGTCTTGGGGGAGAGAGAGAGAGATGTCTAATGTTTTGGAATCCTTGACGCGTTGTAAGTTTTTTCTTCAAGAATTAGTCAAGGATTATGCAGATGAAGTTTTCTTTTGTAATAGGTCAGATCTTAAAGGGGACCATATTAACGAAAATGAAAGTTAAATCACGATCCGTGTTTGCGCGACCTTGTAGAGGAATAGAAAAACAAAGCATACCATTTGAGCCACATGCGATTAATCATGTCCAAAGTGTTTTATTATGGAAGAATCTAAAAAATTGTTTTCAAAGTTTAAACTGATTTACATGGACGAAGGCATTCAAGTTTATAAAGAAGACATGAGAAGTGGGAAGTGTACTTTTGATAGCTGTTCACTGATTTTTGAAATATTGTTAAAGAGCGTCAGATCAATCAAAGAGATGGAACCGATCTGTATATAGAAGTAAAATATTTTCTAATATCTTTTCGAGAACTTAAAACAAAGCTACGGAGATGTGAAGCTATTTAATAATTGCTTGCTTGATGATGATGATGATGGTGGTGGTTTTGGTGCTGTTTGTGTTGTTGGTGGTTGTGGCGGTGCAGTTATTGGTAAAGATGATGGTCGCGCTGACTTTGTGATGGAGAAGGATTTGTTTGTTTGTTTGGTGTTTTCACGCCGAGTTCAGCATTGTTTGTGTTTCGTCGCACTGGCCAACGCTTTATTAGAGTTTTTTTTTTAACTACTCCTTTGCACATTATCTTTCTAAATTGACTGACTGGTTTCCGACATAAATAAGTCGAAACATTGATCAAGCATGAAAGAAGAATGACTCCTATCGCTTTGAACATAAACAGTCCTGAAAAGAAATTGGAACAGCTGCCGAATCGAATCATCCTCCGCTGAGTTGAAAGCGCGGAACATTACTGACTCCGTCATCGGCTCAGCGATGTTGAGAGAGAGAGAGAGGCATCCTATGTTAAGGTATCATTAACACGTTGTTAGTGTTTAGAGAAATATAAAAAGCAGTGAATAGTGTTGATGAAGTTCACTTATAAAATACATCGGATCTTAAAGGGAGCCAGATTTACGTAGTCGAAAGACATGTTCGTGAGTCATTCACAAAGCTATTGCGTTGTAAAGCTATTTGATCATTGCTTGGATGATAATAATGATGATTCTGTTGGTACTAGTAGTCGTTGTAGTGGTGAAGTCGTTGCTCATAGTGGTGGTGGTGGTGCTGATTGTAGATTTGTTGATGGAGATATATTCGTTTGTTTTCGTGTTGTTTTAACGCCGACTTCAACACCATTTGAGTTATACCGCATTTATTCATGCTTTATTGGAGTTTATTTTACCAGTATTGTGCACGACTTCAACGCCGACTTAAAATTCGAGTTATGTTGCGCTAACCTATGCATCGTTGGAGTTTGTTTTACCGGTACTTTGCACATTATCTTTGCGAACCTACTGGCTGGTTTCCACACAAAAAAAAGTCGAACCATTGATCAAAGATTAGTGAAATTTGAATCATGCCGCAATAAACGTAAACCATCCTAGAAAGAAATTGAAACAGTTGGGGAATCGAACCATCGACCCCTGGGTTGCAAGCGCAAAACGCTACTGACAGCGCCATCGGGTTCAGAGAGAGAGACAGAGAGAGAAAGAGGGAGAGAGACAGAGGCAGGCGCATCCCATTTTTAGGAATCCTTAACACAGTGTTAGTTTCTTAAGAAATAGTAAAAGAAGCAAGGAATTATGTTAATGAGGTTTCCATATGAAATTGATCGGACTTGAAGGAAGCCTTCTGTAGGTAAACGAAAGCCGTGTTCGTGAATCATTATTGCACGACCTTGGACAGGAAGATATGGTTGCAATAAGAAAATACTGGTACCATGTCCTTCATTCCTTCCACTTCTGACGAGGACACAGAAAGTGGAAAATGTATACTGGACTGTTTTTCAATGATTTTGGGAAAGAATCAAAGTTCGAAATAGGATAAAAATTTCAGGAACACTGTGGAAGAGTTTCAATTCAAAAAGTAGAATTTATTTGAATGTGGAACAAAACTTTTTTTTCCGCTTTGATTTATCCTAAGAATGTCAGAGTAGTGAACAGAAAGTCATGAAACACAGCTGTTACAGTTCAGATGAGTTGTGAAGCTATTTAATCATTGCTTGGATGATGATGATGATGATGATGACGATAAAGATGATGATGAAAAAAGTGGTAGTTGAAAAGATTTTTTTTGTAAGTGGTGGAGTTTTAATGCTATTTTAACAATATAAAAGGTATATCGGCCAGTGCACCCATCTCAGCTTTCTTCGAGTTTCTTTTACCAGTGCCATGCACAATAGTATCCTTAAGCCTTGGCTGCTTTCCGACAAAACTTTTGTTGAAGCAATGTTCATTCTTGAGTAAAGAATGAATCTTGTTGCAATAACTTTAGTAAAACCTCGGACAGAAATTAGCACAGCTATTGGATCGAATCTACGGCCACCTTGGTGTCAAGCCAAGTACGTTACCGACTGAAGAGACGGGTGAGGCATACTTGTAGAGAGAGAGAGAGGGTATTTGATCTTGACATGTTTACTTTATTCCCGAAGGGTTGTAGTGTGGGACACAAAATTATAATTTTTGTATAGGACAATAATTGAAAAGCGAAATGTATATTCCATGGTAGGGTTTTAATATGCATACGTTAAGAGGTGTGATCAAGTTTATTATCTGGGGCTTGATATTTTCTGTAAAGTTATGGATTCATTAAAAAAAATAATACTAATATAAAGTAAGTGGAAGGAGATAACTAGTTTCTTTTACCAGTACTTTGCATTTGTCCAAATGACTCATTAAACCTGGGACAGATCTTGGCCCAATTGGGGGATCAACCATGCGACAGCCTTTGTTTCAAGCCACGAACTTTACTGTCAGAGTAGACGGGCAAGTTATTCTAGTGGAAAGAAAGAAAGAAAAAATGTTTAAATTCGACATGTTTGCCTTATTCTTGAAGGGTTGGAGAGAAGGATCAAAAACTGCTATTGTTGTAAGGACTGATGATGGAAAAGCGAAATGTATAGTCCTAGGTAGGTTTTTATGTGCCTATTTTAAGAAGTGTGCAGAATTTAATTTTAGAGGCTTGATATTTTCTGCAAAAATATGGATTTAGTCAAAATTTAGATGAAGTAATAAAGTATGTGGAAGGGGATTTTTACCAGTACTTTGCACAACATTGTTCCCATGCCACTGGCTGCTTGTTCCACATAACTTCGTTGAAAAAAATATCAGCACTTAGATCAGGATGAATCTTGTAGCAATGACTATCATTATTTCCATGGAATGTTCTCTCACTCTGTGTGATTAAATCCCCAGTCTAACATCTTGAGAAATATTTTCAGTCTGTGACACTGACCCATTACTCAATATCAATATCCTTGCTGTCAGTTAACCAACTTTCCGACAGTATATACCGTCAGTCTCTGAGATATACCCTTAGCCCGTGAAATGAGTCAACAAAAGCTTGAGATGTAGTCAGATTCTTATTTCTTTAAATGATTAGGCTGTACTCTCAGTCCATAAGATTAACGCTTCCCCTCGAAAACTACTCGATATGACTTAGTGTTGGTTGGCCCTTTGCACCCGTCTGTCTGTAAGATGTATCCTCGGTCTGTCAAATTAAATGCAGGACCAGAAACTAGTATTTCCTTTAATTTCATTTACTAGTAAATGCCGTTAGATCGTTCGCTTAGTCTGTTCGATGAAACTTTAGTTCATGCGATATTGCTCCAGTGCGAGGAATGTTTCTTCTTTTTGTTTGATTTACTCATAAGCCTTTAAAGCAAATCCTCTATCAATTTTGTTGGGCCCCGAAACTGTACTTCCACCTTCCTGTGACCACAGGAGTTCCTCATCCTGTACCCGCAATCGGCTATTCTATCCCAACAGCCCCTAACAGTAACTCTCAGGCCGTTGTTTCCAGACTGAGTCCTTAAGATTGTATCTTCAGTTCTTGGAATATTCTCTCGGTCTTTTCTTTGTCCTCTTAGACTTTAAATCGAACCTATAGTCAATTGAATGTATGGATCCCAGTCCCTGAAATACTGCCCTTACTCGAATGCTATCCTTTGCACTGTTTGTCTATACTCTCCGTTCCTAAAATGTACCCTAAATCTGTGCAATGTACCCTCAGCGAGTAACTGTTCCCATACTATAACCTTTTCTTCAGTCTGTTTATACAAGCAGTCGGTGCGTTGTATCCTACGTTAGCAATATAAAACTTCAGTCAACTAGATGAACCTCAGTCAGTCTGATATTCCCTGAGGCCCCAAAACTTGTTTTAACTTTCACAGTCGTTTTTATGTACTCCTAGTAATTGAGATGATATCCGTATTCAGTGGAAGGAACCTCAAGCCGTAAAAGATTTAACATCCAATCAAGCAGCCAGCACGACAGTCGGTGAAATGTTCCCCCAGTCCCTCTACGAACTCTCAGACATTAAGAATGCAGCCTTAGTTTGATGTACCCTCAAACTCTGAAAATGTGTCCCTACTTAAGTTGCAACCCCATAATGTGTGCATGTACCCACAGTAGGTGATTTTTACCCTTAGTTCGACAGATGTGTCCTCAGTATTTACATTTGTGCCCATACTCTTATTTCATTTCCAGTGGATTACCTTGTGCACGCAGTCTGTGCAATTTCTCTCCACTTCGTGAACTATTCCCTCATTCTGAGAGCTCAAACTAAGTCTATGGAATTAAACGATCAGTCAATGTCATGTACCAACAGGCTCTGGTGCTGTTTCCTTTCCTACTCTCATTTAATCCAGTCTTTTCGTCTCTATGCTAAGTGTCTGAGATGTACCCTCTAAGCGTGACATGTACCGCCAATTGATAACATGAATATTCTACCGTTGCAACTTGTGCTCTTTCTGTCCTTTGAACACTATTTCATCAGCTCGGACTATCAGTCGGTTTGTGATCGTACTCTAAATTAATTTGAACTTTTGGCGATGAACTTTGTAATTGGTCTTTTTTATCCCAAAACTGTTAGCCGGTACCGTTGGTCTTTGAGTGGATTTTTCTCTGTCTCTGTCTCTCTCTCTCTCTGTCTCTCTCTCCTTCAGTCCTTATTTTTATATCTCTGTCTCCGTTCCTGTGTCTCTGTCTGACTTTCGCTGTCCGGAATCTCGTCCTTCCTAGTTTCTCTCTGTCCCTTCTTTCTCTGCCTATTTATCTCTCAGCCCGTCTCTCCCTCTCTCTCACTCTGTCTTCCTCTATCTCTGTGCTTTCCTCCCTATCTCTGTCTCGCTTACTGTGTCTCTGTCTATCTCTCTCTTTCTGCATCCTCGTTCTTCCTTTTTCACTATCTCAGTCTCTCGCTCTGTCTCACTCTCTCATCTTTTCTCTGATGCTCTCTCCTTTCTTTCTCTTTCTCTCCCCTTCTTCTCTTACTGCCTTCATCTTCCTTTCTATCTCGACTTTCTTTCTCTTTCTCTCCGTCTCTCTTCTTCACTTTCTTCCTGTCTCTCTGTCTTTCTCTCTTCCTTTTGCCTTAATCCCTCTCACCTGCTTCCTCAGATATTCACTTTTGGTCTTAATGATGTCATCAACTCATAAGCCTGTACTCTCAGTCCATGAGTTTTACCCATTTCCTCGCAAAATGTACTCCTTTCCATAAGTTAAGCTTCCTTTCGTTCTTGTTTTCCCTCAGCTTGTATAATATATCGATTATTGGTGTATATCATGCACCTTCAGGCCGTCACTTTGAGTATGAAATGCTTCAGAATTCATGTACATCAGAACTTGTTAAAATTCTGCATTACATTTTGTACTCTGTGGCACAAATGAAACATAGAGGTCGTATCATACAAATTACGAAATTACGCCTGTGCATTCATACACACGATCACTTCCAATGCTGTAGCAACCTCGGTTATGGACCTTTAGTATGCCAAATAAAGATAGATTCGCATGACATGATTAAAATCATCTGTTTAATATGAGTGATAACACATAAACACTCATGTAAGATTTTCCGTACCATAATTAAACAACAACTACACTTCTTATAATTTTTCAGAACTTTTACTTGTTCAAGTGAGCGATTCAGAGTGATGGCCCTATTGTAAAGTATTGTGTGTGGTGTTTCACGCTTTTTTTCAATATTATTCCAGTTATATCACTGAGGCAAGTGCATCTATCCATGCTTTCATGGAGTTTCTTAAACCAGTGGTCAGCACAATATTCCAGCCACTGTCAGTTTTCTCACTTTAAGATCGTCGAAACAATAACCAGCAGTGAGAGAGATAGAAAGGAATCCTGTCGCAAGTGATCGTTTAATCGTTTAACACAGTAAACGTCAAAAGGGTAATGATAGCAGCTTAAAGGAGGATGAGTTTGTTTAAAGACAGATTTTCAAGTGTAAACGGTTACAAATGAAAGTTATGTTCACGATTCATTGTTAGAAAGGGACAAAATGCGGGATAATTTATCGTCCTCAATGTAATTTATTGGGGAGTATTGAAACATTTCTTATCTAGTTCTAACGTATTGACGCTGGGCGAGTGAGTTTCAGTTTATAAAGGAGACACAGGAATTTGAATTTGTATTATGGATTATTGTTTCATGATTTCTGGAATTAGTTCTACCTCAAATTTAGATGCAAATTTTGGAACTTTGAAGATGATGATGATTATGATGATGGTGATATGTTGCTGGTGATTATGATAATGATTATGATGATGATGTGATTGTTGTGGTGGTGATAATGATGATGATGCTGTTCAAGTGAGCGATTCAGAGCTATGGTCCTATTGTGAAATATTGTGTGAGGTGTTTCGCGCTGTTTTCAATATTATTACAGTTATATAACGGAGGACAGTGCATCTTTCCATGCTTTCCTGGAGTTTCTTAAACCTGTGGTCCGCACAATATTCCAGCCACTGTTAGTTTTCTCACTTTAAGATCGTCGAAACAATAACCATCAGTGAGAGAGATAGAATGGAATCCTGTCGCAAGATATGGTTTAATCGTTTAACACGGTAAACGTCAAAAGGGTAATGATAGCTTTTGAAAAAGGTTCAATTTGTTTAAAGATAAATTTTCAGGTGTTAACGTTTACAAATGAAAGTTATGTTCTCGATTCATGTTTGCTGAACAGAGAGAGAAAGACTTTTGAAAACATTGTTGAAAAGGGAGAAAATGCTGGTTACTTTATCGTCCCACATGTAATTTATTCGGGAGAATTGAAACATTTCTTATCTGGTTCTAACGTATTGACGATTGGCGAGTGAGTTTCAGTTTATAAAGGAGACACAGGAATTTGAATCTATATTTTGGATTACTGTTCAATGATTTTATTCAATTAGTTTAACGTCAAACTAAGATGGAAATTTTGGAACTTTGAAGATGATGATGATGATGATGGTATGTTGCTGACGATAATAATTATGATGATGATGTGATTGTTGTAATGGTCATAATGATGATGATGATGTTCAAGTGAGCGATTCAGAGCTATGGCCCTATTGTGAAATATTGTGTGTGGTGTTTCACGCTGTTTTCAATATTATTACAGTTATATAACGGAGGACAGTGCATCTATCCATGCTTTCCTGGAGTTTCTTAAGCCAATGGTCCGCACAATATTCCAGCCACTGTCAGTTTTCTCACTTTAAGATTGTCGAAACAATAACCATCAGTGAGGAAAGATAGAATGGAATCCTGTATTGATTGATGTTGTGGTGATAATGATGATGATGCTGATTGTGAATTTGGTGGTAGAGAGATTTTTGTGTTTGTGTGTGCTATGTGTGTGTTTTAACACGATTTTCAACCTTATTTCAAATATATCTCGGTTGCCAGAGCACATATCCATGGTTTCTTGGGGTTTTCTTTTACCAGTACTTTTTCACATGATTCCAAGCCAATGGTTGCTATTCAACACAACTCTCGTCGAAGCGATCATCAGTGGTAAGAGAATTAAATGAATCTTGTCGCAATAACTGTCATCAAATACCGAACAGAAATTGGAAGAGCTTGGGAATCGAACCTGCGACCTCCCGAATTCAAAGGTGCATACGTTACCAACTAAGCAACCGGGCTTGGCAATGTCTTGTAAAGAGAGAGAGACAGAGAGCGTTTAATGATTTTGGAAAAGAATAAAATCTCATAGTAAGATAAAAATTTCAGAAACACTGTTCAAAAGCTTTAAAAAATAGGATTTCTTTGAATGTGGAACAAAGCATTTATTTCTGATTTCTTTAAAGAATTTTAGAAGTGAACAAAAAAGCTATGAGATAAACTGTTGGAGTTCATTGTGACGCTATTTAATCATTGCTGAGATGATGATCAACATGATGATGATGATTGTGGAAAAAAGTGGCAGTGGAAAAAGATTCTTTGTTAGCGTGATGTTTAAATGCCGTTTTTACTAAATATCAGGTACATAATGGGGCCAGTGCACCTATCTGAACTTTCGTGGAGTTTGTTTTACCACTGCTATGCACATTGTTCAGTCTTCCCAAGGATTTGATTGCTTTTCTTCGAAACAACAAACATTCTTGAGTGTAAAATGAATCCTATTGCAATGACTATGGTCAAACCTAGGAAAGAGATTAGCACAGTGCTGGATCGAACCTGCGCCCACCTTTGTTTCAAGCCATGTACCTTACTAACTAGATGGGCAGGGCATTCTGGTATGGGGGGAGAAAGAGAGAAACAGAGAGAGAGGGCATTCAATTTTGCACATGTTTACTTCATTCCTGAAGCAGTGTAGTGTTGGCCAAAAACAATTCAGGATTGAGAATCGAAATGTATATTCCAGGAAAGATTTTAACGTTCATATGTTAAGATATGTGCAGATGTTAATTTCAAGGGGCTCGATATTTTCTGCAAAGTTGTGGATTTAGCAATAAATTTTATAAAGTATGTGAATGGAGTTAATTAGTTTCTTTAACCAGTACTTTGCACATGTCGCAAAGACTGTCATCAAACCTTGGACAGATATTGGCATAGCTATTGGGTCGAATCTTGGTTTCAAGCCATGTATTTACCGTCTGAGCTGACAGGCAAGACATTCTAGAGTACAGAGTATTTGATTTTCACATGTTCACTTTATTCCTAAAGCTTGTAGTCAATAAACAAAATTTTGAATTTTCCTTAAGAACAATGACGGAAAAGGGAAATGTATATTCCAAGGTAGACTTTTATCTGCATATATTAATGTGCAAAGAAAAAAAATAGGAGCTTTATATTTTCTGCAAAACATGGATTCTGTGAAACATTTAATAAAGTAAAAAAGTGGAAGAAGATAATTAGTTTCTTTTACCAGTGCTTCGCACAATATTGTTTCCAAGCCACTGGCTGCTTTCTACACAAAACTTAGTTGACAAAATGATCAGCGCTCGGCTATTGATGAACCCTATCGCTATGTCCATCAATAATTTCATGGAATGTACCGATAGTGTGGTGTTGTCTTTTTAACTATATATCAAGTATATCGGTCGGCGTGTATACCTATTTGACGTTTCTTGGAGCTTCCTTTTACCAGTGCTATGCACAACATTTTCCCAAGGTTTTGCATACTTTCCTAAAAAGAGCCATCGTCGAAACAATGACCATCCTTGAGTGTAGATTGAGTGTAGAATGAATCCTGTTGCAATGACTATTATCAAACATCGGACAAAATTGGGTATTGGATCGAACCTGCGCCCACCTTGGTTTCAAACCATGTATATTACCGACTGAACAGATGGGCAAAGCATTCTGCTGGAGAGAGAGAGAGAGGGTATTTGATCTTGACATGCTCACTTTATTCCCGAAGGGTTGTAGTGTGGGACAAAAATGCATTTTCCTAAGGAATGTAGATGGAAAAGCGAAATGTATATTCCAGGGTAGGTCTAAATGTACATATGTTAAGAAGTGTGCAGAACATTATTATTTGGGGCTTGATATTTTCCGCAAAGTTATGGATTCGGTCAAACGAAATATATGTAAGTGGTACATGTACGTGATAACTAGTTTCTTTTACCAGTACTTCGAACATGTCGGAATGACTATCATTAAATGTCAAATAGATTTTGGCACAATTAGTGGATCGACCATGCAACCGCCTTGGTTTTAAGCCATGTACTTTACCGACTGAGCAAACGGGAAAGTTATTCTGGTGGAAATGGAAGAAAAGAAAGAAAAAAAGAAAAAATGAAAGAAAGAAAGAAAGAATTTGAAACTGACATGTTTGCTTTATTCTTGAAGGTTTGTAGTGGAGGACCAAAAACTGACATTGTTGTAAGGAAAAATGATGGAAAAGCGACATGTATAGTCCTAGGTAGATTTTTATGTGCATATTTTAAGACGTGTGCAGATTTTAAATTTAGAGGCTTGATATTTTCTGCAAAAATATGGATTTAGTCAAAAGAATTAGATGAAATAATAAAGTATGTGGATGGAGATTTTTTACCAGTACTTCGCACAATAGTGTTCCCATGCCACTGGCTGCTTGTTCCACATAACTTCGTTGAAAAAAATATCAGCACTTAGATAAGGATGAATCTTGTAGCAATGACTATCATTATTTCCATGGAATGTTCTCTCACTCTGTATGATTAAATCCTCAGTCTAACATCTTGAGAAATATTTTCAGTCTATGACACTGACCCATTACTCTATATCAATATCATTGCTGTCAGTTAACCAACTTTCCGACAGTACCGTCGGTCTCTGAGATATAGCCTTAGCCCGTGAAATGAGTCAACAAAAACTTGAGATGTAGTCAGATTCTTATTTCTTTAAATGATTAGGCTGTACTCTCAGTCCACAAGATTAACGCTTCCCGTCGAAAACTACTCGATATGATTTAGTGTTGGTTGGCCCTTTGCACCCGTCTGTCTGTAAGATGTACCCTCGGTCTGTCAAATTAAATGCAGGACCAGAAACTAGTATTTCCTTTGATTTCATTGTCTTCTTTTTGTTTGATTTACTCTAAAACCTTTAAAGCAAATCCTCTATCAATTTTTGTGGCCACCTTCCTATGACCACAGGAGTTCCTCATCCTGTACCCGCAATCGGCGATTCTATCCCCACAGCCACTAATATTAACTCTCAGGCCGTTGTTTCCAGACTGAGTCCTTGAGATTGTATCTTCAGTTCTTGGAATGTTCTCTCGGTCTTTTCTTTGGCCTCTTAGGCTTTAAAATCAAACCTATAGTCAATTGAATGTATGGATCCAAGTCCCTGAACCACTGCCCTTACTCGAATGCTATCCTTTGCACTGTTTGTCTATACTCTCCGTTCCTGAAATGTACCCTAAAGCTGTGCAGTGTACCCTCAGCAAGTAACTGTTCCCTTACTGTAACCTTTTCTTCAATCTGTTTATACCAGCAGTCAGTGCGTTGTATCCTACGTTAGCAATATGAAACTTCAGTCAACTAGATGCACCTCAGTCAGTCTGATATTCCCTGAGGCCCCAAAACTTGTTTTAACTTTCACAGTCGTTTTTATGTACTCCTAGTAATTGAAATCATATCCATATTCAGTGGAAGGAACCTCAAGCCGTAAACGTGTGTCTTTTTAAAGATTTAATATCCAATCAAGCAGCCAGCACGACAGTCGGTGATATGTTCCCCCAGTTCCTCTACGAACTCTCAGACAGTAAGAATGCAGCCTTAGTTTGATGTACCCTCAAACCCTGAAAATGTGTACCTACTTTAGTTTCAACCCCATAATGTGTGCATGTACCCACAGTGGATTACCTTGTGCAAGCGGTCTGTGCAGTTTCTCTCCACTTCGTGAACTATTCCCTCATTCTGAGAGCTCTTAAACTAAGTCTATGGATTTAAACGATCAGTCCATGTCATGTACCAACAGGCTCTGGCGCTATTTCCTTTCTTACTCTCATTTAATCCAGTCTGATCGTCTGTACGCTAAGTCTCTGAGATGTTTCCTCTATGCGTGACATGTACCGCAAATTGATAACATGAATATTCTTCCGTTGCAACTTGTGCTCGTTCTGTCCTTTGACCACTATTTCATTAGCTCGGACTATCAGTCGGTTTGTGATCTTACTCTAAATCCATTTGAACTTTTGGCCATGAACGTTGTAATTTCTGTTTTTAAACCCAAGAATGTTAGCCGGTACCGTTGGTCTTTGAGTCGATTTCTCTCTGTCTTTGTCTTTCTCTCTCTCTCTCTCTCTCTCTGTGTCTCTCTCTCTCCCTCCTTCTGTCCTTCTTTCCCTATCTCTCCGTTGCTGTGTCTCTGACTGTCTTTCTTGGTCCGGAATCTCGTCCTTCCTAATCTCTCTCTGTCCCTTCTTTCTCTGCCTATTTATCTCTCAGCCTCTCTCTCTCTATCTCTCTCTCTCTGCCTCTATCTCTGTGCTTTCCTCCCTATCTCTGTCTCGCTTACTGTGTTTCTATCTCTCTTTCTGCATCCTCGTTCTTCCTTTTTCACTATCTCAGTCTCTCGCTCTGTCTCTCTCTCTTTCTCTCTATCCTTCTCTCTCTCCTTCTTCCTCTATCTCTGTGCTTTCCTCCCTATCTCTGTCTCGCTTACTGTATCTCTGTTTATCTCTCTCTTTCTGCATCCTCGTTCTTTCTTTTTCACTGTCTCAGTCTCTCGCTTTTGCTCTGTCTCTCTCTCGCTCTCTCTCTCTTTTTCTGTCTCATCTTTTCTCTGATGCTATCTCCTTTCTTTCTCTTTCTCTTCCCTTCCTCTCTTACTGCCTTCATCTTCATTTCTGTCTCGCTTTCTTTCTCTCTTTCTCTCCATATCTCTTCTTGACTTTCTTTCCGTCTCTCTGTCTTTCTCTCTTCCTCTTGCCTTTATCCCTCTCACCTGCTTCCTCAGATCATCACTTTTGGTGTTAATGTTGCTGTCATCAATTCAAAAGCCTGTACTCTCAGTCCATGAGTTTTATCCATTTCCTCGAAAAATGTACTCCCTTAAATAAGTTAAGCTTCCTTTCGTTCTTGTTTTCCCTCAGTTTGTATAATATGTCGATTATTGGTGTATATGATGCACCTTCAAGCCGTCAATTTCAGTATTAAATGCTTCAAAATTCATGTAGATCAGGGTCCGTATTCACCAACCATTCTTAAGAACATTCTTGGTCTTGTTCTTCAAAATTTTCCAAATTTAAAAGTAAGACACCTTCTCATTGGCTAAACCAAATGGTTTAGCCAATCAGAAGTTGTGTTACTTTCAAATGTAGAAAAATTTGAAGAATAAGACTAAGCACGTTCTTAAAAATGGTTGGTGAATACGGACCCAGAACTTATTATAATTCTGCATTACATTTTGTACTATAAAATATTACTGGTGTAACTGGCACAAATGAAACATACAGGTCTTACCATACAAATTACGACATTACGCATTCATACAAACGATCACTTCCAATGCTGTAGCAACCTCGGTTATCAACCTTTAGTTTGCCAAATGAAGATAGCTTTGCATAACATGATTAAAATCATCTGTTTAATACGAGTGATACCACATAAAAACTCATGTAAGATTTTCCGTACCATAATTATACAACTACACTTCTTATGATTTTTTAGAACTTTTACTTGTTCATGTGAGTGATTCAGAGCAATGGCCCTATTGTTAAGTATTGTGTGTGGTGTTTCACGCTGTTTTCAATATCATTACAGTTATATCACTGAGGCAAATGCATCTATCCATGCTTTTCTGGGGTTTCTGAAACCTGTGGTCCGCACAATGTTCCAGCCACTGTCAGTTTTCTCACTTTAAGATCGTCGAAACAATAACCAGCAGTGAGAGAGATTGAAAGGAATCCTGTCGCAAGTGATGGTTTAATCGTTTAACACAGTAAACTTCAAAAGGGTAATGATAGCAGCTGAAAGGAGGATGAGTTTGTTTAAAGACAGATTTTCAAGTGTTGACGTTTACAAATGAAAGTTATGTTCACAATTCATTTTTAGACAGGGAGAAAATGCGGGATAATTAACGTATTGACGATGGGCGAGTGAGTTTCAATTTATAAAGGAGACACAGGAACTTTAATCTGTATTATGGATTACTGTTTCATGATTTCTGGATTAGTTCAACCTCAAATTTAGATACAAATTTTGGAACTTTGAACATGATGGTGATATGTTGATTATGATAATGATAATGATTATGATGATGTGATTGTTGTGGTGGTGATAATAATGATGATGCTGTTCAAGTGAGCGATTCAGAGATATGTCCCAATTGTGAAATATTGTGTGTGATGTTTCACGCTGTTTTCAATATTATTACAATTATATCACGGAGGACAGTGCATTTATCCATGCTTTCCTGGAGTTTCTTAAACCTGTGGTCCGCACAGTATTCCAGCAACTGTCAGTTTTCTCACTTTAAGATCGTCGAAACAATAACCAGCAGTGAGAGAGATAGAATGGAATCCTGTCCCGAATGATGGTTTAATCGTTTAAACGTCAAAAGGGTACTGATAGCAGCTTAAAGATGTTGAATTTGTTTAAAGATATATTTTCAGGTGTTAACGTTTACAAGTAAAAGTTATGTTCACGATTCATGTTTGCTGGACCGTAGAGAGGAAGACTTTTGAAAACATTGTTGAAAAGGGAGAAAATGCGGGATAATTTATCGTCCTCCATGTAATTTATTCGGGAGAATTGAAACATTTCTTATCTAGTTCTAACGTACTGACGATGGGCGAGTGAGTTTCAGTTTATAAAGGAGACACAGGAATTTGAATCTATATTTTGGATTACTGTTCAATGATTTTATGCAATTAGTTTAACGTCAAACTAAGATGCAAATTTTGGAACTTTGAAGATGATGATAATGATAATAATTATGATGATGATGTGATTGTTGTGGTGGTCATAATGATGATAATGCTGTTTAAGTGAGCGATTCAGAGCTATGGCCCTATTGTGAAATATTGTGTGAGGTGTTTCACGCTGTTTGCAATATTATTAGTTATGTAACGGAGGACAGTGCATCTATCCATGTTTTCAAGGAGTTTCTTAAACCAGTGGTCCGCACAATATTCCAGCCACTGTCAGTTTTCTCACTTTAAGATTGTCGAAACATTAACCATCAGTGAGAAAGATAGAATGGAATCCTGTCGCAATGACTATCATAGATCCCTGGAAAGAAATCTGCCGAGCTGGGGATTGTCACTAGCATCCCTAGGTCTCAAGTTCTGTAGGTTTCCGACTGAGCTGCCGACCTCGGCGTTGTATTGATTGATGTGGTGGTGATAATGATGATGATGCTGATTGTGAATTTTGTGGTAGAGAGATTTGTGTGTTTGTGTTGCTATGTGTGTGTTTTAACACGATTTTCAACCTTATATCGGTTGTCAGAGCACATATCCATGGTTTCTTGGGGTTTTCTTTTACCAGTACTATTTCACATGATTCCAAGCCAATGGCTGCTATTCAACACAACTCTCGTCGAAACGATCATCAGTGGTAAGAGAATTAAATGAATGTTGTCGCAATAACTGTCATCAAATACCGAACTGAAACTGGAACAGCTTATGAATCGAACCTGCGACCTCCCGAATTCAAAGATGCGTACATTACCAACTAAGCAACCGGGCTTGGCAATGTCTTGTAAAGAGAGAGAGACAGAGAGCGTTTAATGATTTTGGAAAAGAAAAAAATTCTCATAGTAAGATAAAAATTTCAGAAACACTGTTCAAAAGCTTTAAAAAATAGAATTTCTTTGAATGTGGAACAAAGCTTTTATTTCTGATTTCTTTAAAGAATTTTAGAAGTGAACAAAAAAGCTATGAGCTAAACTGTTGGAGTTCATTGTGACGCTATTTAATCATTGCTGAGATGATGATGAACATGATGAGGATGATTGTGGAAAAAAGTGGTAGTGGAAAAAGATTTCTTTGTTAGTGTGATGTTTAAATGCCGTTTTTACTAAATATCAGGTACATAGTGGGGCCAGTGCACCTATCTGAACTTTCTTGGAGTTTGTTTTACCACTGCTACGCACATTGTTCAGTCTTCTCAAGGATTTGATTGCTTTTCTTCGAAACAACAAACATTCTTGAGTGTAAAATGAATCCTATTGCAGTGACTATCGTCAAACCTAGGATAGAGATTAGCACAGCTGCTGGACTGAACCTGCGCCCACCTTTGTTTTAAGCCATGTACCTTACTAACTAGATGGGCAGGGCATTCTGGTGTGGGGGAGAGAGAAAGAGGGAGCATTCAATTTTGCACATGTTTACTTCATTCCTGAAGCAGTGTAGTGCTGGCCAAAAACAATTCAGATTTGTGAAGAGTGAGGATTGATAATCGAAATGTATATTGCAGGAAAGATTTTAATGTTCATATGTTAAGATATCTGCAGATGTTAATTTCAAGGGGCTCGATATTTTCTGCAAAGTTATGTATTTAGCAATAAATTTTATAAAGTATGTGAATGGAGTTAATTAGTTTCTTTAACCAGTACTTTGCACATGTCGCGAAGACTGTCATCAAACCTTGGACAGATATTGGCATAGCTATTGGGTCGAATCTTGGTTTCAAGCCATGTATTTACCGTCTGAGGTGACGGGCAAGACATTCTAGAGTAGAGAGTATTTTATTTCACATGTTTACTGTATTCCTAAAGCTTGTAGTCAATAAGTAAAATTTTGAATTTTCCTTAAGAACAATGACGGAAAGGTATATTCCAAGGTAGACTTTTGTCTGCAGATATTAGTGTGCAAAAAAAATTTAGGAGCTTTATATTTTCTGCAAAACATGGATTCTGTGAAACATTTAATAAAGTAAAAAAGTGGAAGAAGATAATTAGTTTCTTTTACCAGTACTTCGCACAATACTGTTTCCAAGCCACTGGCTGCTTTTTCCACAAAACTTAGTTGAAAAATGATCAGCGCTCGGCTATTGATTAACCCTATCGCTATGTCTATCAATAATTTCATGGAATGTACCGATAGTGTGGTGTTGTCGTTTTAACTATATGTCAAGTATATCGGTCGGCCAGTATACCGAGGTTTCTTAGAGCTTCCTTCTACCAGTGCTACGCACAACATTTTCCCAAGCTTTTGCCTACTTTCCTAAAAAAAGCCATCGTCGAAACATCCTTGAATGTAGAATGAATCCTGTTGCAATGACTATTATCAAACATCGGACAGAAATTGGGTATTGGATCGAACCTGCCTCCGCCTTAGTTTCAAGCAATTTATGTTACCGACTGAACAGATGGGCAAAGCATTCTACTGGAGGGAAAGAGAGAGACAGAGAGAGAGAGCATTTGATCTTGACATGCTCACTTTATTTCCGAAGGGTTGTAGTGTTCGGGAAAAATTCATTTTTCTAAGGAATGTAGATGGAAAAGCGAAATGTATATCCCAGGGTAGGTTTTAATGTACATGTATTAAGAAGTGTGCAGAACCTTATTATTCGGGGCTTGATATTTTCTGCAAAATTATGGATTCGGTCAAACGAAATATATGTAAGTGGTACATGTACATGATAACTAGTTTCTTTTACCAGTACCTCGAACATGTCGAAATGATTATCAATAAATCTCAAATAGATTTTGGCACAATTAGTGGATCGACCATACAACCGCCTTGGTTTCAAGCCATGTACTTTACCGATTGAGCAAACGGTAAAGTTATTATGGTGGAAATGGAAAGAAAGAAAGAATTTGAAACTGACATGTTTGCTTCATTCTTGAAGGTTTGTAGTGAAGGACCAAAACTGACATTGTTGTAAGGAAAGATGATGGAAAGGCGAAATGTATAGTCCTAGATAGATTTGAGAAATATTTTCAGTCTGTGACACTGACCCATTACTCTATATCAACATCCTTGCTGTCAGTTAACCAACTTTCCGACAGTATGTACCGCCAGTCTCTGAGATATACCCTTAGCCCGTGAAATGAGTCAACAAAAGCTTGAGATGTAGTCAGATTCTTATTTCTTTTAATGATTAGGCTGTACTCTCAGTCCATAAGATTAACGCTTCCCCTCGAAAACTACTCGATATCATTTAGTGTTGGTTGGTCCTATGCACCCGTCTGTCTGTAAGATGTACCCTCGGTCTGTCAAATTAAATGCAGGACCAGAAACTAGTATTTCCTTTGATTTCATTTACTAGTAAATACCGTTAGATCGTTCGCATAGTCTGTTTGATGAACCTTTAGTGCATGCGATATTGCTCCAATTCGAGGAATTTTTCTTCTTTTTGTTTGATTTACTCTTAGGCCTTTAAAGCAAATTCTCTAACAATTTTGTTGAGCCCCGAAACTGTACTTCCACCTTCCTGTGACCACAGGACTTTCTCATCCTGTATCCGCAATCGGCGAATCTATCCCCACAGCCACTAACATTAACTCTCATGCCGTTGTTTTCAGACAGAGTCCTTGACATTGTATCTCCACTTCTTGGAATGTTCTCTCGGTCTTTCCTTTGTCCTCTTAGACTTTAAAATCGAACCTATAGTCAATTGAATGTATGGATTCCAGTCCCTGAACCACTGCCCTTACTTGAATACTATCCTTTGCACTGTTTGTCTATACTCTCCGTTCCTGAAATGTACCCTAAATCTGTGCAATGTACCCTCAGCGAGTAACTGTTCCCTTACTATAACCTTTTCTTCAGTCTGTTTATACCAGCAGTCAGTGCGTTGTATCCTACGTTAGCAATATAAAACTTCAGTCAACTGGATGCATCTCAGTCAGTCTAATATTCCCTGAGGCCCCAAAACTTGTTTTAACTTTCACAGTCGTTTTTATGTACTCCTAGTAATTGAGATCATATCCATATTCAGTGGAAGGAACCTCAAGCCATAAACGTGTGTCTTTTAAAAGATTTAACATCCAATCAAGCATCCAGCACGACAGTCGGTGAAATGTTCCCCCAGTCCCTCTACGAACTCTCAGACAGTAAGAATGCAGCCTTAGTTTGATGTACCCTCAAACCCTGAAAATGTGTCCCTACTTTAGTTTCAATCCCATAATGTGTGCATGTACCCACAGTAGGTGATTTTTACCCTTAGTTCGACAGATGTGTCCTCAGTATTTACATTTGTGCCCTTACTCTTATTTCATTTCCAGTGGATTACCTTGTGCATGCTGTCTGTGCAATTTCTCTCCACTTCGTGAACTATTCCCTCATTCTGAGAGCTCTTAAACTAAGTCTATGGAATTAAACGATCAGTCCATGTCATGTACTAACAGGGTCTGGTGCTATTTCCTTTCTTACTCTCATTTAATGCAGTCTGTTCGTCTGTACACTAAGTCTCTGAGATGTACCCTCTATGCGTGACATGTACCGCAAATTGATGACATGAATATTCTACCGTTGCAACTTGTGCTCTTTCTGTACTTTGACCACTATTTCATTAGCTCGGACTCTCAGTCGGTTTGTGATCTTACTCTAAATCCATTTGAACTTTTAGCCATGAACTTCGTAATTTCTCTTTTTAAAGCCAACAATATTAGCCGGTACCGTTGATCTTTGAGTCGATTTCTCGATTTCTCTCTCTCTCTCCTTCTGTCCTTCTTTCCCTATCTGTGTCTCCGTTGCTGTGTCTCTGACTGTCTTTCTTTGTCCAGAATCTCGTCCTTCCTAGTCTCTCTCTGTCCCTTCTTTCTCTGCCTATTTATCTCTCAGCCTCTCTCTCTCTCATTTTCTCTCTCATCCTTTCTCTGATGCTCTCTCCTTTCTTTCTCTTTCTCTTCTCTTCCCCTCTTACTGCCTTCATCTTCATTTCTGTCTCGCTTGCTTTCTCTCCATCTCCCTTCTTGACTTTCTTTATGTCTCTCTGTCTTTCTCTCTTCCTCTTGCCTTTATCCCTCTCACCTGCTTCCTTAGATACTCACTTTTGGTCTTAATGTTGCTGTCATCAATTCAAAAGCCTGTACTCTCAGTCCATGAGTTTTATCCATTTCCTCGAAAAATGTACTCCCTTAAATAAGTTAGGTTCCTTTCGTTCTTGTTTTCCCTCAGCTTGTATAATATATCGATTATTGGTGTATATGATGCACCTTCAGGCCGTCACTTTGAGTATTAAATGCTTCAAAATTCATGTACATCAGTACTTATTATAATTCTGCATTACATTTTGTACTATCAAATATTACTGGTGTAACTGGCACAAATGAAACATATAGGTCTTATCATACAAATTACGACATTAAGCCTGTGCATTCATACACACGATTCGTTCTTGTTTTCCCTCAGCTTGTATAATATATCGATTATTGGTGTATATGATGCACCTTCAGGCCGTCACTTTGAGTATTAAATGCTTCAAAATTCATGTACATCAGTACTTATTATAATTCTGCATTACATTTTGTACTATCAAATATTACTGGTGTAACTGGCACAAATGAAACATATAGGTCTTATCATACAAATTACGACATTAAGCCTGTGCATTCATACACACGATCACTTCCAATGCTGTAGCAACCTCGGTTATCAACCAATAGTATGCCAAATAAAGATAGATTTGTATAACATGATTAAAATCATCTGTTTAATACGAGTGATACCACATAAACACTCATGTAAGATTTTTGTACCATAATTATACAACAACTACACTTCTTATAATTATTTAGAACTTTTACTTGTTCATGTGAGGGATTCAGAGCTATGGCCCTATATTGTAAAGGATTGTGTGTGGTGTTTCACGCTGTTTTTAATATCATTACAGTTATATCGCTGAGGCAAGTGCATCTATCCATGCTTTCCTGGAGTTTCTTAAACCTGTTGTCCGCACAATATTCCAGCCACTGTCAGTTTTCTCACTTTAAGATCGTCGAAACAATAACCAGCAGTGAGCGAGATAGAATGGAATCCTGTCGCAAGTGATGGTTTAATCGTTTTAACACAGTAAACGTCAAAAGGGTAATGATAGCAGCTCAAATTGGGATGAGTTTGTTTAAAGACAGATTTTCAAGTGTTAACGTTTACAAATGAAAGTTAACGATTCATTTTTAGAAAAGGAGAAAATGCGGGATAATTTATCGTCCTCAGTGTAATTTATTCGGGAGAATTGAAACATTTCTTTTCTAGTTCTAACGTATTGACGATGGGCGAGTGAGTTTCAGTTTATAAAGGAGACATAGGAATTTGGATCTGTATTATGGATTACTGTTTCATGATTTCTGCAATTAGTTCAACCTCAAATTTAGATGCAAATTTTGGAACTTCGAAGATGACGATGATGATTATGATGATGGTGATATGTTGCTGGTGATTATGATAATGATTATGATTATGATGATGATGTGATTGTTGTGGTGGTGATAATGATGATGATGCTGTTCAAGTGAGCGATTCAGAGATGCAGAGATACGGCCCAATTGTGAAATATTGTGTGTGGTGTTTCACGCTGTTTTTAATATTATTACAATTATATCACAGAGGACAGTGCATCTATCCATGCTTTCCTGGAGTTTCTTAAACCTGTGATCCGCACAGTATTCCAGCCACTGTCAGTTTTCTCACTTTAAGATCGTCGAAACAGTAACCATCAGTGAGAGAGATAGAATGGAATTCCTGTCGCGAGTGATGGTTTAATCGTTTAAACGTCAAAAGGGTAATGATAGCAGCTTAAAGAGGTTGAATTTGTTTAAAGATATATATATTCAGGTGTTTACGTTTACAAATGAAAGTTATGTTCACGATTCATGTTTGCTGAACCGTAGAGAGGAAGACTTGTGAAAACATTGTTGAAAAGGGAGAAAATGCGGGATAATTTATCGTCCCATATGTAATTTATTCGGGAGAATTTAAACATTTCTTATCTAGTACTAACGTAATGACGATGTGCGAATGAATTTCAGTTTATAAAGGAGACACAGGGGTTTGAATATATATTTTGCATTACTGTTCAATGATTTTATGCAATTAGTTAAACGTCAAGCTAAGACGCAAATTTTGGAACTTTGAAGATGATTATGATGGTATGTTGCTGATGATAATGATAATGATTATGATGATGTTGTGATTGTTGTGGTGGTCATAATGATGATGATTCTGTTCAAATGAGCGATTCAGAGCTATGGCCCTATTGTGAAATATTGTGTGTGGTGTTTCACGCTGTTTTCAATATTATTACAGTTATATAACGGAGGACAGTGCATTTATCCATGCTTTCCTGGAGTTTCTTAAACCAGTGGTCCGCACAATATTCCAGCCACTGTCAGTTTTCTCACTTTAAGGTTGTCGAAACAATAACCATCAGTGGGGAAAGATAGAATGGAATCCTGTATTGATTGATGTGGTGGTGATAATGATGATGATGCTGATTGTGAATTTGGTGGAAGAGAGATTTTTTTGTGTGTGTGTGCTATGTGTGTGTTTTAACACGATTTTCAACCTTATTTCAATTATATCTCGGTTGCCAGAGCACATATCCATGGTTTCTTGGGGTTTTCTTTTACCAGTACTTTTTCACATGATTCCAAGCCAATGGCTGCTATTCAACACAACTCCCGTCGAAACGATCATCAGTGGTAAGAGAATTAAATGAATCTTGTCGCAATAACTGTCATCAAATACCGAACTGAAATTGGAAGAGCTTGGGAATCGAACCTGCGACCTCCCGAATTCAAAGCAACTAAGCTTGGCAATGTCTTGTAAAGAGAGAGAGAGATAGAGAGCGTTTAATGATTTTGGAAAAGAAAAAAAAACTCAGAGTAAGATAAAAATTTCAGAAACACTGTTCAGAAGCTTTAAAAAAATAGGATTTCTTTGAATGTGGAACAAAGCTTTTATTTCTGATTTCTTTAAAGAATTTTAGAAGTGAACAAAAAAGCTATGAGCTAAACTGTTTGAGTTCATTGTGACGCTATTTAATCATTGCTGAGATGATGATGAACATGCTGATGATGATTGTGGAAAAAAGTGGTAGTGGAAAAAGATTTCTTTGTTAGTGTGATGTTTAAATGCCATTTTTACTAAATATCAGGTACATAGCGGGGCCAGTGCGCCTACCTGAACTTTCTTGGAGTTTGTTTTACCACTGCTACGCACATTGTTCAGTCTTCCCAAGGATTTGGTTGCTTTTCTTCGAAACAACAAACATTCTTGAGTGTAAAATGAATCCTATTGCAATGACCATGGTCAAACCTAGGATAGAGATTAGCACAGTGCTGGATCGAACCTGCGCCCACCTTTGTTTCAAGCCATGTACCTTACTAACTGGATGGGCAGGGCATTCTGGTATGGGGAGAGAGAGAGAGAAACAGAGAGAGAGCATTCAATTTTGCACATGTTTACTTCATTCCTGAAGCAATGTAGTGTTGGCCAAAAACAATTCAGGATTGAGAATCGAAATGTAAATTGCAGGAAAGATTTTAATGTTCATATGTTAAGATATGTGCAGATGTTAACTTCAAGGGGTTCGATATTTTCTGCAAAGTTGTGGATTTAGCAATAAATTTTATAGAGTATGTGGATGGAGTTAATTAGTTTCTTTAACCAGTACTTTGCACATGTCGCAAAGACTGTCATCAAACCTTGGACAGATATTGGCATAGCTATTGGGTCGAATCTTGGTTTCAAGCCATGTATTTACCGTCTGAGCTGACAGGCAAGACATTCTAGAGTACAGAGTATTTGATTTTCACATGTTCACTTTATTCCTAAAGCTTGTAGTCAATAAACAAAATTTTGAATTTTCCTTAAGAACAATGACGGAAAAGGGAAATGTATATTCCAAGGTAGACTTTTATCTCATATATTAGTGTGCAAAGAAAAATTTAGGAGCTTTATATTTTCTGCAAAACATGGATTCTGTGAAACATTTAATAAAGTAAAAAAGTGGAAGAAGATAATTAGTTTCTTTTACCAGTACTTCGCACAATATTGTTTCCAAGCCACTGACTGCTTTTTCCACAAAACTTAGTTGACAAAATGATCAGCGCTCGGCTATTGATGAACCCTATCGCTATGTCCATTAATAATTTCATGGAATGTACCGATAGTGTGGTGTGGTCGTTTTAACTATATATCAAGTATATCGGTCGGCGTGTATACCTATTCGAGGTTTCTTGGAGCTTCCTTTTACCAGTGCTACGCACATTTTCCCAAGCTTTTGCCTACTTTCCTAAAAAATGCCATCGTCGAAACAATGACCATCCTTGAGTGTAGATTGAGTGTAGAATGAATCCTGTTGCAATGCCTATTATCAAACATCGGACAGAATTGGGTATTGGATCGAACCTGCGCCCACCTTGGTTTCAAGCCATGTATATTACCAACTGAACAGATGGGCAAAGCATTCTATTGGAGAGAGAGAGAGAGAGAGGGTATTTGATCTTGACATGCTCACTTTATTCCCGAAGGGTTGTAGTGTGGGACAAAAATTCATTTTCCTAAGGAATGTAGATGGAAAAGCGAAATGTATATTCCAGGGTAGGTCTAAATGTACCTATGTTAAGAAGTGTGCAGAACATTATTATTTGGGGCTTGATATTTTCCGCAAAGTTATGGATTCGGTCAAACGAAATATATGTAAGTGGTACATGTACGTGATAACTAGTTTCTTTTACCAGTACTTCGAACATGTCGGAATGACTATCATTAAATGTCAAATAGATTTTGGCACAATTAGTGGATCGACCATGCAACCGCCTTGGTTTCAAGCCATGTACTTTACCGACTGAGCAAACGGGAAAGTTATTCTGGTGGAAATGGAAGAAAGGAAAGAAAGAAAGGAAAAATGAAAGAAAGAAAGAAAGAATTTGAAACTGACATGTTTGCTTTATTCTTGAAGGTTTGTAGTGGAGGACCAAAAACTGACATTGTTGTAAGGAAAAATGACATGTATAGTCCCAGGTAGATTTTTATGTGCATATTTTAAGACGTGTGCAGATTTTAAATTTAGAGGCTTGATATTTTCTGCAAAACTATAGATTCAGTCAAAAAAATTAGATGAAA
Organism: Tridacna gigas; assembly: GCA_945859785.2. Classification (NCBI taxonomy): domain Eukaryota; kingdom Metazoa; phylum Mollusca; class Bivalvia; order Cardiida; family Cardiidae; genus Tridacna; species Tridacna gigas. The sequence continues at coordinate 45,380,323 of OX244038.2, forward strand.
TAATAAAGTATGTGGATGGAGATTTTTTACCAGTACTTCGCACAATATTGTTCCCATGCCACTGGCTGCTTGTTCCACATAACTTCGTAGAAAAAAATATCAGCACTTAGATAAGGATGAATCTTGTAGCAATGACTATCATTAATTCCATAGAATGTTCTCTCTCTCTGTATGATTAAATCCTCAGTCTAACATCTTGAGAAATATTTTCAGTCTATGACACTGACCCATTACTCTTTATCAATATCATTGCTGTCAGTTAACCAACTTTCCGACAGAACGCACCGTCGGTCTCTGAGATATACCGTTAGCCCGTGAAATGAGTCAACAAAAACTTGAGATGTAGTCAGATTCTTATTTCTTTAAATGATTAGGCTGTACTCTCAGTCCACAAGATTAACGCTTCCCGTCGAAAATTACTCGATATGGTTTAGTGTTGATTGCCATTTGCACCCGTCTGTCTGTAAGATGTACCCTCGGTCTGTCATATTAAATGCAGGACCAGAAACTAGTATTTCCTTTGATTTCATTGTCTTCTTTTTGTTTGATTTACTCTAAAGCCTTTAAAGCAAATCCTCTATCAATTTTGTTGGGCTCCGAAACTGTAATTCCAACTTCCTGTGACCACAGGAGTTCCTCATCCTGTACGGCGATTCTATCCCCACAGCCACTAACATTAACTCTCAGGCCGTTGTTTCCAGACTGAGTCCTTGAGATTGTATCTTCAGTTCTTGGAATGTTCTCTTGGTCTTTTCTTTGTCCTCTCAGCAAGTAACTGTTCCCTTACTGTAACCTTTTCTTCAGTCTGTTTATACCGGCAGTCAGTGCGTTGTATCCTACGTTAGCAATATAAAACTTCAGTCAACGAGATGCACCTCAGTCAGTCTGATATTCCCTGAGGCCCCAAAACTTGTTTTAACTTTCACAGTCGTTTTTATGTACTCCTAGTAATTGAAATCATATCCATATTCAGTGGAAGGAACCTCAAGCCGTAAACGTGTGCCTTTTTAATGATTTAATATCCAATCAAGCAGCCAGCACGACAGTCGGTGATATGTTCCCTCAGTTCCTCTACAAACTCTCAGACAGTAAGAATGCGGCCTTAGTTTGATGTACCCTGAAACACTGAAAATGTGTCCCTACTTAAGTTTCAACCCCATAATGTGTGCATGTACCCACAGTAGGTGATTTTTACCCTTAGTTCGACAGATGTGTCCTTAGTATTTACATTTGTGCCCATACTCTTATTTCATTTCCAGTGGATTACCTTGTGCACGCTGTCTGTGCAATTTCTCTCCACTTCGTGAACTATTCCCTCATTCTGAGAGCTCAAACTAAGTCTATGGAATTAAACGATCAGTCCATGTCATGAATCAACAGGCTCTGGTGCTATTTCCTTTCTTACTCTCATTTAATCCAGTCTGATCGTCTGTACGCCAAGTCTCTGAGATGTACTCTCTATGCGTGACATGTACCGCCAATTGATAACATGAATATTCTTCCGTTGCAACTTGTGCTCTTTCTGTCCTTTGACCACTATATCATTAGCTCGGACTATCAGTCGGTTTGTGATCTTACTCTAAATCCATTTGAACCTTTGGCCATGAACTTTGTAATTTCTGTTTTTAAACCCAAGAATGTTAGCCGATACCGTTGGTCTTTGAGTTGATTTCTCTCTGTCTCTGTCTGTCTCTGTCTCTCCCTCTCTCTCTCTCTTCTTCTGTCCTTCTTTCCCTATCTCTTTCTCCGTTGCTGTGTCTCTGACTGTCTTTCTCGGTCCGGAATCTCGTCCTTCCTAGTCTCTCTCTGTCCCTTCTTTCTCTGCCTATTTATCTGCCTCTCTCTCTCTTTCTCTCTCTCTCTGTCTCTCTCTGCCTCTATCTCTGTGCTTTCCTCCCTATCTGTCTCGCTTACTGTGTTTCTGTCTATCTCTCTCTTTCTGCATCCTCGTTCTTCCTTTTTCACTATCTCAGTCTCTCACTCCATCTCTCTCTCTCTTTCTCTATATCCTCTCTCTCTCCTTCTTCCTCTATCTCTGTGCTTTCCTCCCTATCTCTGTGCTTTCCTCCCTATCTCTGTCTCGCTTACTGTATCTCTATCTCTCTCTTTCTGCATCCTCGTTCTTTCTTTTTCGCTGTCTCAGTCTCTCGCTCTCGCTCTGTCTCTCTCTTGCTCTCTCTCTTTTTCTGTCTCATCTTTTCTCTGATGCTCTCTCCTTTCTTTCTCTTTCTCTTCCCTTCCTCTCTTACTGCCTTCATCTTCATTTCTGTCTCGCTTTCTTTCTCTCTTTCTCTCCATATCTCTTCTTGACTTTCTTTCCATCTCTCTGTCTTTCTCTCTTCTTCTTGCCTTTATCCCTCTCAACTGCCTCCTCAGATCATCACATTTGGTGTTAAATGTTGCTGTCATCAATTCAAAAGCCTGTACTCTCAGTCCATGAGTTTTACCTATCTCCTCGAAAAATGTACTCCCTTAAATAAGTTAAGCTTCCTTTCGTTCTTGTTTTCCCTCAGTTTGTATAATATGCCGATTATTGGTGTATATGATGCACCTTCAGGCCGTCACTAAATGGTTTAGCCAATCAGAAGTTGTGTTACTTTCAAATGTAGAAAAATTTGAAGAATAAGACTAAGAACGTTCCTAAGAATGGTTGGTGAATACGGACCCAGAACTTATTATAATTCTGCATTACATTTTGTACTATCAAATATTACTGGTGTAACTGGCACAAATGAAACATATAGGTCTTATCATACAAATTATGACATTACGCCTGTGCATTCATACACACGATCACTTCCAATGCTGTAGCAACCTCGGTTATCAACCTTTAGTATGCCAAATGAAGATAGATGTGCATAACATGATTAAAATCATCTGTTTAATACGAGTGATACCACATAAAAACTCATGTAAGATTTTCCGTACCATAATTATACAACTACACTTCTTATGATTTTTTAGAACTTTTACTTGTTCATGTGAGTGATTCAGAGCAATGGTCCTGTTGTTAAGTATTGTGTGTGGTGTTTCACGCTGTTTTCAATATCATTACAGTTATATCACTGAGGCAAATGCATCTCATGCTTTCCTGGGGTTTCTGAAACCTGTAGCCCGCACAATATTCCAGCCACTGTCAGTTTTCTCACTTTAAGATCGTCGAAACAATAACCAGCAGTGAGAGAGCTAGAAAGGAATCCTGTCGTAAGTGATGGTTTAATCGTTTAACACAGTTAACGTCAAAAGGGTAATGATAGCAGCTTAAAGGAGGATGAGTTTGTTTAAAGACAGATTTTCAAGTGTTAACGTTTACAAATGAAAGTTATGTTCACGATTCATTTTTAGAAAGGGAGAAAATGCGGGATAATTTATCGTCCTCAATGTAATTCATTCGGGAGAATTGAAAAGTGAGTTTCAATTTATAAAAGAGACACAGGAATTTGAATCTGTATTATGGATTACTGTTTCATGATTTCTGGATTAGTTCAACCTCAAATTTAGATGCAAATTTTGGAACTTTGAACATGATGGTGATATGTTGCTGGTGATTATGATAATGATTATGATGATGATGTGATTGTTGTGGTGGTGATAATGATGATGATGCTGTTCAAGTGAGCGATTCAGAGATATGGCCCAATTGTGAAATATTGTGTGTGATGTTTCACGCTGTTTTCAATATTATTACAATTATATCACGGAGGACAGTGCATTTATCCATGCTTTCCTGGAGTTTCTTAAACTTGTGGTCCGATTTTTTAGAACTTTTACTTGTTCATGTGAGTGATTCAGAGCAATGGTCCTGTTGTTAAGTATTGTGTGTGGTGTTTCACGCTGTTTTCAATATCATTACAGTTATATCACTGAGGCAAATGCATCTCATGCTTTCCTGGGGTTTCTGAAACCTGTAGCCCGCACAATATTCCAGCCACTGTCAGTTTTCTCACTTAAAGATCGTCGAAACAATAACCAGCAGTGAGAGAGATAGAATGGAATCCTGTCCCGAATGATGGTTTAATCGTTTAAACGTCAAAAGGGTAATGATAGCAGCTTAAAGATGTTGAATTTGTTCAAAGATATATTTTCAGGTGTTAACGTTTAGAAATGAAAGTTATGTTCACGATTCATGTTTGCTGGACCGTAGAGAGGAAGACTTTTGAAAACATTGTTGAAAAGGGAGAAAATGCGGGATAATTTATCGTCCTCAATGTAATTTATTCGGAAGAATTGAAACATTTCTTATCTAGTTCTAACGTACTGACGATGGGCTAGTGAGTTTCAGTTTATAAAGGAGACACTTGAATTTGAATCTATATTTCGGATTACTGTTCAATGATTTTATGCAATTAAACTGTCAAACTAAGATGCAAATTTTGGAACTTTGAAGATGATTATGATGATGATGGTATGTTGCTGATGATAATGATAATAATTATGATGATGATGTGATTATAAAAGAGACACAGGAATTTGAATCTGTATTATGGATTACTGTTTCATGATTTCTGGATTAGTTCAACCTCAAATTTAGATGCAAATTTTGGAACTTTGAACATGATGGTGATATGTTGCTGGTGATTATGATAATGATTATGATGATGATGTGATTGTTGTGGTGGTGATGATGATGCTGCTCAAGTGAGCGATTCAGAGCTATGGCCCTATTGTGAAATACTGTGTGAGGTGTTTCACGCTGTTTGCAATATTATTAGTTATATAACGGAGGACAGTGCATCTATCCATGTTTTCAAGGAGTTTCTTAAACCAGTGGTCCGCACAATATTCCAGCCACTGTCAGTTTTCTCACTTTAAGATTGTCGAAACATTAACCATCAGTGAGAAAGATAGAATGGAATCCTGTCGCAGTGACTATCATAGATCCCTGGAAAGAAATATGCCGAGCTGGGGATTGTCACCAGCATCCCTAGGTCTCAAGTTCTGTAGGTTTCCGACTGAGCTGCCGACCTCGGCGTTGTATTGATTGATGTGGTGGTGATAATGATGATGATGCTGATTGTGAATTTTGTGGTAGAGAGATTTGTGTGTTTGTGTTGCTATGTGTGTGTTTTAACACGATTTTCAACCTTATCTCGGTTGTCAGAGCACATATCCATGGTTTCTTGGGGTTTTCTTTTACCAGTACTATTTCACATGATTCCAAGCCAATGGCTGCTATTCAACACAACTCTCGTCGAAACGATCATCAGTGGTAAGAGAATTAAATGAATGTTGTCGCAATAACTGTCATCAAATACCGAACTGAAATTGGAACAGCTTGTGAATCGAACCTGCGACCTCCCGAATTCAAAGATGCGTACATTACCAACTAAGCAACCGGGCTTGGCAATGTCTTGTAAAGAGAGAGAGACAGAGAGCGTTTAATGATTTTGGAAAAGAATAAAATCTCATAGTAAGATAAAAATTTCAGAAACACTGTTCAAAAGCTTTAAAAAATAGGATTTCTTTGAATGTGGAACAAAGCTTTTATTTCTGATTTCTTTAAAGAATTTTAGAAGTGAACAAAAAAGCTATGAGATAAACTGTTGGAGTTCATTGTGACGCTATTTAATCATTGCTGAGATGATGATGAACATGATGATGATGATTGTGGAAAAAAGTGGTAGTGGAAAAAGATTTCTTTGTTAGTGTGATGTTTAAATGCCGTTTTTGCTAAATATCAGTACATAGTGGGACCAGTGCACCTATCTGAACTTTCTTGGAGTTTGTTTTACCACTGCTACGCACATTGTTCAGTCTTCTCAAGGATTTGATTGCTTTTCTTCGAAACAACAAACATTCTTGAGTGTAAAATGAATCCTATTGTAGTGACTATCGTCAAACCTAGGATAGAGATTAGCACAGCTGCTAGACTGAACCTGCGCCCACCTTTCTTTTAAGCCATGTACCTTACTAACTAGATGGGCAGGGCATTCTGGTGTGGGAGAGAGAGAGAGAGAAAGAGAGAGCATTCAATTTTGCACATGTTTACTTCATTCCTGAAGCAGTGTAGTGCTGGCCAAAAACAATTCATATTTGTAAAGAGTGAGGATTGATAATCGAAATGTAAATTGCAGGAAAGATTTTAATGTTCATATGTTAAGATATGTGCAGATGTTAATTTCAAGGGGCTCTATATTTTCTGCAAAGTTGTGTATTTAGCAATAAATTTTATAAAGTATGTGAATGGACGTAATTAGTTTCTTTTAACAGTACTTTGCACATGTCGCAAAGACTGTCATCAAACCTTGGACAGATATTGGCATAGCTATTGGGTCGAATCTTGGTTTCAAGCCATGTATTTACCGTCTGAGCTGACGGGCAAGACATTCTAGAGTAGAGAGTGTTTGATTTCACATGTTTACTTTATTCCTAAGACTTGTAGTCAATAAATAAAATTTTGAATTTTCCTTAAGAACAATGACGAAAAGGTATATTCCAAGGTAGACTTTTATCTGCATATATTAGTGTGCAAAAAAAATTTAGGAGCTTTATATTTTCTTCAAAACATGGATTCTGTGAAACATTTAATAAAGTATAAAAGTGGAAGAAGACAATTAGTTTCTTTTACCATTACTTCGCACAATATTGTTTCCAAGCCACTGGCTGCTTTTTCCACATGACTTAGTTGAAAAAATGATAAGCGCTCGGCTATTGATTAACCCTATCGCTATGTCTATCAATAATTTCATGGAATGTACCTGTAGTGTGGTGTTGTCGTTTTAACTATATATCAAGTATATCGGTCGGCCAGTATACCGAGGTTTCTTAGAGCTTCCTTCTACCAGTGCTACGCACAACATTTTCCCAAGCTTTTGCCTACTTTCCTAAAAAAAGCCATCGTCGAAACATCCTTGAATGTAGAATGAATCCTGTTGCAATGACTATTATCAAACATCGGACAGAAATTGGGTATTGGATCGAACCTGCCCCCGCCTTAGTTTCAAGCAATGTATGTTACCGACTGAACAGATGGGCAAAGCATTCTACTGGAGGGAAAGAGAGAGAGAGAGAGAGAGAGAGAGGGAGAGCATTTGATCTTAACATGCTCACTTTATTTCCGAAGGGTTGTAGTGTGGGGCAAAAATTCTATTTCTAAGGAATGTAGATGGAAAAGCGAAATGTATATCCCAGAGTAGGTTTTAATGTACATGTATTAAGAAGTGTGCAGAACCTTATTATTCGGGGCTTGATATTTTCTGCAAAGTTATGGATTCGGTCAAACGAAATATATGTAAGTGGTACATGTACATGATAACTAGTTTCTTTTACCAGTACCTCGAACATGTCGAAATGATTATCAATAAATCTCAAATAGATTTTGGCACAATTAGTGGATCGACCATACAACCGCCTTGCTTTCAAGCCATGTACTTTACCGACTGAGGAAACGGTAAACTTATTCTGGTGGAAATGGAAAGAAAGAAAGAATTTGAAACTGACATATTTGCTTCATTCTTGAAGGTTTGTAGTGAAGGACCAAAACTGACATTGTTGTAAAGAAAGATGATGGAAAAGCGAAATGTATAGTCCTGGATAGATTTGAGAAATATTTTCAGTCTGTGACACTGACCCATTACTCTATATCAACATCCTTGCTGTCAGTTAACCAACTTTCCGACAGTATGTACCGCCAGTCTCTGAGATATACCCTTAGTCCGTGAAATGAGTCAACAAAAGCTTGAGATGTAGTCAGATTCTTATTTCTTTAAATGATTAGGCTGTACTCTCAGTCCATAAGATTAACGCTTCCCCTCGAAAACTACTCGATATCATTTAGTGTTGGTTGGCCCTATGCACCCGTCTGTCTGTAAGATGTACCCTCGGTCTGTCTGTCAAATTAAATGCAGCACCAGAAACTAGTATTTCCTTTGATTTCATTTACTAGTAAATACCGTTAGATCGTTGGCATAGTCTGTTCGATGAACCTTTAGTGCATGCGATATTGCTCCAGTTCGAGGAATGTTACTTCTTTTTGTTTGATTTACTCTAAAGCCTTTAAAGCAAATCCTCTATCAATTTTGTTGGGCCCCGAAACTGTACTTCCACCTTCCTGTGACCATAGGAGTTCCTCATCCTGTACCCGCAATCGGCGATTCTGTCCCCACAGCTACGAACATTAACTCTCAGGCCGTTGTTTCCACACTGAGTCCTTGAGATTGTATCTTCGGTTCGTTGAATGTTCTCTTGGTCTTTTCTTTGTCCTCTTAGACTTTAAAATCGTACCTATAGTCAATTGAATGTATAGATCCCAGTCCCTGAACCACAACCCTTACTCGAATGCTATCCTTTACACTGTTTGTCTATACTCTCCGTTCCTGAAATGTACCCTGAATCTGTGCAATGTACCCCCAGCGAGTAACTGTTCCCTTACTATAACCTTTTCTTCAGTCTGTTTATACCAGCAGTCAGTACGTTGTATCCTACGTTAGCAATATAAAACTTCAGTCAGCTAGATGCACCTCAGTCAGTCTGATATTCCCTGAGGCCCCAAAACTTGTTTTAACTTTCACAGCCGTTTTTATTTACTGCTAGTAATTGAGATCATATCCGTTTTCAGTGGAAGAATCCTCAAGCCGTAAACCTGTGTCTTTTCAAAGATTTAACATCCAATCAATCAGCCAGTATGACAGTAGGTGAAATGTTCCCCCAGTCCCTCTACGAACTCTCAGACAGTAGGAATGCAGCCTTAGTTTGATGTACCCTCAAACCCTGAAAATGTGTCCCTACTTTTGTTTTAACCCCATGATGTGTGCATGTACCCACAGTAGGTGATTTTTAACCTTAGGTCGACAGATGTGTCCTCAGTATTTACATTTGTGCCCTTACTCTTATTTCATTTCCAGTGGATTACCTTGTGCACTCGGTCTGTGCAGTTTTTCTCCACTTCGTTAACTATTCCCTCATCCTGAGAGCTCTTAAACCAAGTCCATGGAATTAAACGATCAGTCATGTACCAACAGACTCTGGTGCTATTTCCTTTCTTTCTTTCATTTAATCCTGTTCGTCTGTACGGCAAGTCTCTGAGATGTACCCTCTATGCGTGACATGTACCGCCAATTGATAACATGAATATTCTACCGTTGCAACTTGTGCTCCTTCTGTCCTTTGACCACTATTTCATTAGCTCGGACTATCAGTGGTTTTGTGATCTTACTCTAAATCCATTTGAACTTTTGGCCATGAACTTTGTAATTTCTGTTTTTAAACCCAAGAATGTTAGCCGGTACCGTTGGTCTTTGAGTCGATTTCTCTCTCTCTCTCTCTCTCTGTCTTTCTGTCTGGCTCTCTCTCTCTCTGTTCTTCTTTCCCTAACTCTGTCTACGTTGCTGTGTCTCTGTCTGTCTTTCACCGTCCGGAGTCTCGTCCTTCCTGGTCTCTATGTGTCCCTTCTTTCTCTGCCTATTTCTCTTAGCCTCTCTCTCGCTGTCTTCTCCTATCTCTGCGCTTTCCTCCCTATCTCTGTCTCGCTTAATGTGTCTCTGTCTATCTCTCTCTTTCTGCACCCTTGTTCTCCCTTTTTCACTATCTCAGTCTCTCTCTCTCTCTCTTTCTCTCTGTGATGCTCTCTCCTTTCAATCTCTTTCTCTCCCCTTCCTCTCTTACTGCCTTCACCTTCATTTCTGTCTCGCTTTCTTTCTCTCTTTTCTCTCTTCTTGACTTTCTTTCTGTCTCTCTGTCTTTCTCTCTTCCTCTTGCCTTTATCCCTCTTACCTGCTTCCCACAGATGTTCACTTTTGGTCTTAATGTTGCCGTCATCAATTCATAAGCGTGTACTCTCAGTCCATGAGATTTATCCTCGAAAAATGTACTCCATTCTATAAGTTAAGCTTCCTTTCATTCTTGTTTTCCCTCAGCTTGTATAATATATCGATTATTGGTGTATATGATGCACCTTCAGGCCGTCACTTTGAGTATTAAATGCTTCAAAATTCATGTACATCAGAACTTATTATAATTCTGTATTACATTTTGTACTATCAAATGTTACTGGTGTAACTGGCACAAATGAAACATATAGGTCTTATCATACAAATTACGACATTACGCCTGTGCATTCATACACACGATCACTTCCAATGCTGTAGCAAGCTCGGTTATCAACCAATAGTATGCCAAATAAAGATAGATTTGTATAACATGATTAAAATCATCTGTTTAATACGAGTGATACCACATAAACACTCATGTAAGATTTTCCCTACCATAATTATACAGCAACTACACTTCTTATAATTTTTTAGAACTTTTACTTGTTCAAGTTAGTGATTCAGAGCTATGGCCCTATTGTGAAATATTGTGTGTGGTGTTTCACGCTGTTTTCAATATTATTACAGTTATATCACTGAGGTATATGCATCTATCCTTGCTTTCATGGAGTTTCTTAAACCAGTGGTCCGCACAATATTCCAGCCACTGTCAGTTTTCTCACTTTAAGATCGTCGAAACAATAACCAGCAGTGAGAGACATTGAAAGGAATCCTGTCGCAAGTGATGGTTTAATCGTTTAACACAGTAAACGTAAAAAGGGCAATGATAGCACCTTAAAGGGGGATGAGTTTGTTTAAAGACAGATTTTCAAGTGTTAACGTTTACAAATGAAAGTTATGTTCACGATTCATGTCTGCTGGATCCTAGACAGGAAGACTTTTGAATACATTGTTGAAAAGGGAGAAAATGCTGGATAATTTTTCGTCCTCAATGTAATTTATTAGGGACAATTGAAACATTTCTTATCTAGTTCTAACGTATTGACGGTGGGCGAGTGAGTTTCAGTTTATAAAGGAGACACAGGAATTTGAATCTGTATTATGGATTACTGTTTCGTGATTTCTGGAATTAGTTCAACGTCAAATTTAGATGCAAATTTTGGAACTTTGAAGATGATGATGATTATGATGATGGTGATATGTTGCTGGTGATTATGATAATGTTTATGCTGATGAAGTAATTGTTGTGGTGGTGATAATTATGATGATGCTGTTCAAGTGAGCGATTCAGAGATATGGCCCAATTGTGAAATATTGTGTGTTGCCTTTACGCTGTTTCAATATTATTACAATTATATCACGGAGGACAGTGCATCTATCCATGCTTTCCTGGAGTTTCTTAAACCTGTGGTCCGCACAATATTCCAGCCACTGTCAGTTTTCTAACTTTAAGATCGTCGAAACAATAACCATCAGTGAGAGAGATAGAATGGAAACCTGTCGCAAGTGATGGTTTAATCGTTTAACACGGTAAACATCAAAAGGGTAATGATAGCAGCTTAAAGATGTTGAATTTGTTCAAAGATATACTTTCAGGTGTTAACGTTTACAGATGAATGTTATGTTCACGATTCATATTTGCTGGACCGTAGAGAGGAAGACTTGTGAAAACATTGTTGGAAAGGGAGAAAATGCTGGTTACTTTATCGTCCCATATGTAATTCATTCGGGAGAATTGAAACATTTCTTATCTGGTTCTAACGTATTGACGATGGGCTATTGAGTTTCAGTTTATAAAGGAGACACAGGAATTTGAATCTATATTTTGGATTACTGTTCAATGATTTTATTCAATTAGTTTAACCTCAAACTAAGATGCAAATTTTCGAACTTTGAACATCATGATGATGGTGATGATATGTTGCTGGTGATTATGATAATGATAACGATTAGGATGAGGATGTAATTGTTGTGGTGGTCATAATGATGATGATACTGTTCAAGTGAGCGATTCAGAGCTATGGCCCTATTGTGAAATATTGTGTGTGGTGTTTCACGCTGTTTTCAAAGGTATGACAGTTTTATCACGAAGGACAGTGCATCTATCCATGCTTTCCTGGAGTTTCTTAAACCAGTTGTCCGCAAAATATTTCAGCCACTGTCAGTTTTCTCACTTAAAGATCATCAAAACAGTAATTAGTAGTGTGAAAGATAGAATGGAATCCTGTCGGAATGATTATCATTGATCCCCGGAAAGAAATCTGTCGAGCTGGGGATTGTAACCACCATCCCTAGGTCTCAAGTTCGGTAGATTTCCGACTGAGCTGCCGACCTCGGCGTTGTATTGATTGTTGTGGTGGTGATAGTGATGATGATGCTGATTGTGAATTTTGTGGTAGAGAGATATTTTCCGTATGTGTGTTTTAACACGATCTTCAATCTTCTTTCAGTTATATCTGGGTTGCCAGAGCACATATCCATGGTTTCTTGGGTTTTTTTTCTTTGCCAGTACTTCTTCACATGATTCCAAGCCAATGGCTGCTATTCAACACAACCCTCGTCGAAACGATCATCAGCAGTAAGGGAATTAAATGAATCTTGTCGCAATAACTGTCATCAAATATCGAACAGAAATTGGAACAGCTGGAGAATCGAACCTGCGACCTCCCGAGTTTATAGGTGCGTACGTTGCCAACTAAGCAACAGGGCTTGGCAATGTCTTTTAAAGAGAGAGAGAGAGAGAGAGTGTTTAATGATTTTGGAAAAGAATAAAATATCATAGTAAGATAAGAATTTCAGAAACACTGTTCAAAAGCTTGATATTTTCTGCAAAACATGGATTCAGTGAAACATTTAATAAAGCAATAAAGTAAGTGGAAGAAGATAATTAGTTTGTTTTACCAGTACTTCGCACAATATTGTTTCCAAGCCGCTGCTGCTTTTTCCACATAACGTCTTTGAAAAAAATGATCAGCGCTCGGCTGTTGATAAACCTTGTCGCTATGTCTATCGTCAGTTCCATGGAATGTACCGGTTGTGTGGTGTTGTCGTTTTAACTATGTATCAAGTATATCGGTCGGCCAGTATACCTACTTGAGGTTTCTTGGAGTTTCCTTTCACCAGTGCTACGCACAACATTTTCCCAAGCTTTTGGCTACTTCCTTAAAAAAGCCATCGTCGAAACAATGATCATCCTTGAGTGTAGAATGAATCCTATTGCAATGGCTATTATCAAACATCGGACAGGAATTGGGTATTGGATCGAACCTACGCCCGCCTTGGTTTCAAGCCATGTATGTTACCGACTGAATAGATGGGCAATGCATTCTACTGGAGAGAGAGAGGTATTTGATCTTGACATGAACCTTATTGTTTGGGGCTTGATATTTTCCGCAAAGTTATGGATTCGGTCAAACGAAATATAAATAAGTGGGTCATGTACGTGATAACTAGTTTCTTGTACCACTACTTCGCATATGTCGAAATGACTATCATTAAACGTGGGACAGATTTTGGAACAATTGGGGGATCGACCATGCAACCGCCTTGGTTTCAAGCCATGTACTTTACCGACTGAGCAAACGGGCAAGTTATTCTGGTGGAAGAGAGAAAGAAAGGAAGAAAGAAAGAAAGTATTGAAATTGACATGTTTGCTTTATTCTTGAAGGTTTGCACTGAAGGACCAAAAACTGACATTGTTGTGAGGAATGATGATGGAAAAGCGAAATGTGTAGTCCTAGGTAGATTTTTATGTGCATATTTTAAGAAGTGTGCAGAAGTTAATTTTAGAGGCTTGACATTTTCTGCAAAAATATGGATTCATTCAAAAATAAGATGAAAAAATAAAGTATGTGGATGGAGATTTTTTACCATTATTTCGCACAGTATTGTTCCCATGCCACTGGCTGCTTGTTCCACATAACTTCGTAGAAAAAAAATCAGCCCTGAGATAAGGATGAATCTTTTTGCAATGACTATCGTTACTTCCATGGATGTTCTCTCGCTCTGTGTGATGTGATTAAATCCTCAGTCTCACATCTTAGAAATATTTTCAGTCTGTGACACTGACCCATTACTTTATATCAATATCCTTGCTGTCAGTTCACCAACTTTCCGATAGTGTGTACCGCCAGTCCGTGAGATATACCCTTAGCCAGTGAGATGAGTCAACAAACGCTTGAGATGTAGTCAAGTTCTTATTTCTTTAATTGATTAGGCTGTGCTCTCAGTCCATAAGATTAACCCATCCCCTCAAAAACTACTCGATATGCTTTAGAGTTGGTTGGCCCTATGCATCCGTCTGTCTGTAAGATGTACCCTCGGTCTGTCAAATTAAATGCAGGACCAGAAACTAGTATTTCCGTTGATTTCATTTACTAGTAAATGCCGTTAGATCGTTCACTTAGCCTGGTCGATGAACTTTTAGTCCATGCGATATTGCTCCAGTTCGAGGAATGTTTCTTCTTTTTGTTTGATTTACTCTTAAGCCTTTAAGGGAAATCCTTTATCACTTTAAAATGTTGTTGGGCCCCGAAACTGTACTTCTACCATCCTGTGACTACAGGACTTTCTCATCCTGTACCCGAAATGGGCGATTCTATCCCCACAGCCACTAACATGAACTCTCAGGCCGTTGTTTCCACAGTGAGTCCTTGCGATTGTATCTGCAGTTCTTGGAATGTTCTCTCGGTCTTTTCTTTGTCCTCTTAGCCTTTAAAATCGTACCTATAGTCAATTGAATGTATGTACCCCAGTCCTTGAATCACTGCCCTTACTCGAATGCTATCCTTTACACTGTTCATCTATACTCTCCGTTCCTGAAATGTACCCTGAATCTGTGCAATGTACCCCCAGCGAGTAACTGTTCCCTTACTATAACCTTTTCTTCAGTCTGTTATACCAGCAGTCAGTACGTTGTATCCTACGTTAGCAATATAAAACTTCAGTCAGCTAGATGCACCTCAGTCAGTCTGATATTCCCTGAGGCCCCAAAACTTGTTTTAACTTTCACAGTCGTTTTTATGTACTGCTAGTAATTGAGATCATATCCGTTTTCAGTGGAAGGATCCTCAAGCCGTAAACCTGTGTCTTTTCAAAGATTTAACATCCAATCAAACAACTAGCATGACAGTCCGTGAAATGTTCCCCCAGTCCCTCTACGAACTCTCAGACAGTAGGAATGCAGCCTTAGTTTGATGAACCCTCAAATCCTGAAAATGTGTCCCTACTTTTGTTTCAACCTCATGATGTGTGCATGTACCCACAGTAGGTGATTTTTACCCTTAATTCGACAGATGTGTCCTCAGTATTTACATTTGTGCCCTTACTCTTATTTCATTTCCAGTGGATTACCTTGTGCACTCGGTCTGTGCAGTTTTTCTCCACTTCGTTAACTATTCCCTCATCCTGAGAGCTCATAAACTAAGTCTATGGAATTAAACGATCAGTCCATGTCATGTACCAATAGGCTCTGGTGCTATTTCCTTTCTTACTCTCATTTAATCCAGTCTGTTCGCCTGTACGCTTAGTGTCTGAGATGTACCCTCTATGCGTGACATGTACTACCAATTGATAAAACATGAATATTCTACCGTTGCAACTTTCTCTCCATTGGCCACAATTTCATTAGCTTGGACTCTCAGTCCGTTTGTGATCTTACTCTAAATCTATTAAAACTTTAGGCCGTGAACTTTGTAATGTCTCTTTTTAAACCCAAGAATGTTAGCCCGTATCGTTGGTCTTTGAGTCGATTTCTCTCTCTCTCTCTCTCTCTCTCTCTCTGTTCCTTTCCGTCTCTCTCTCTCTCTCTCTCTCTCTCTCTGTTTCTTTCCGTCTCTTTGTCTCTCTCTCATTTTCTTTCTTTCTCTCTCTCTGCATGTCTCTCTGCTGTCTTTCTCTCTGTCCTTCTTTCCCTATCTCTGTATCCGTTGCTGTGTCTGTCTATCTTTCTCTGTCCGCAATCTCGTCCTTCCTAGTCTCTGTCTGTCCCTTCTTTCTCTGTCTATTTCTCTCTCTGTCTCTCTCTCTCTCTCTCTCTGTCTTTCTCTACCTCTGTGCTTTCCTCCCTTTCTCTGTCTCGCTTACTGTGCCTCTATCTGTCTCTCTTTCTGCGCCCTCGTCCTTCCTTGTCGCTACCTCTTTTACTCTGCCTTTTTTACTCTCTCTCTCTCTCTCTCTCTCTCTCTCTGTATCTTTTCTCTGATGCTGTCTCCTTTCTTTATCTTTCTCTCCCCTTTATCTCTTTCTGCCTTCATCTTCATTTCTGTCATGTCTTGATTTCTTTCTCTCTGTCTCTCTTCGTGACTTTCTTTCTGTCTCTCTGTCTTTGTCTCTTCCTCTTGCGTCTATCCCTCTTACTTGCTTCATCAGATATTCAGCTTTGGTCTTAATGTTGCTTTCATTAATTCATAAGCCTGTACTCTCAGTCGAAAAATGTACCCCCTTCTATAAGTTAAGCTTCCTTTCGTTCTTTTTCCCCCGGCTTGCATAATATATCGATTATAGGTGTATATGATGCACCTTCAGGCGGGCACTTTCAGTATTAAATGTTTCAAAATACATGTACATCAGCACTTATTATAATTCTGCATAACATTTTGTACTATCAAATATCACTGGTGTAACTGCAACAAATGACACATACTGGTGTGATCAAATACAAATTACGAAATCGCCTGTGCATTCATACACACGATCACTTCCAATGCTCTGTTATCAACTTTTAGTATGCCAAATAGAGATAGATTTGTATAGCATGATTAAAATCATGTGCTTAATACGAGTGATAACACATAAAAACTCATGTAATATTTTCAGCACCATAATCATACAGTAATTAACTTCTTACAATTCTCTAGAACTTTTACTTGTTCAAGTGAGCGATTCAGAGCTATGGCCGTATTGTGAAATTGTGTGTTGTGTTTAACGCTGTTTTCAGTATCATTACAGTTATATCACTGAGGCAAATGCATCTATCCATGCTTTCCTGGAGTTTCTTGAACCAGTGGCCCGCACAATATTCCAGCCACTGTCAATTTTCTCACTTTAAGATCGTCGAAACAATAACCAGCAGTGAGAGACATTGAAAGGAATCCTGTCGCAAGTGATGGTTTAATCGTTTAACACAGTAAACGTAAAAAGGGCAATGATAGCACCTTAAAGGGGGATGAGTTTGTTTAAAGACAGATTTTCAAGTGTTAACGTTTACAAGTGAAAGTTATGTTCACGATTCATGGCTGCTGGATCCTAGACAGGAAGACTTTTGAAAACATTGTTGAAAAGGGAGAAAATGCTGGATAATTTTTCGTCCTCAATGTAATTTATTAGGGACAATTGAAACATTTCTTATCTAGTTCTAACGTATTGACGATGGGCGAATGAGTTCCAGTTTATAAAGGAAACACAGGAATTTGAATCTTTATTTTAGATTACTATTCAATGATTTCTGGAATTAGTTTAACCTCAAATTAAGATGCAAATTTTGGAACTTTGAAGATGATGATAATGATAATGATTGTTATCATGATGTGATTGTTGTGGTGGTGATAATGATTATGATGATGTGATTGTTGTGGTGGTTTTAATGATGATGATGCTGTTCAAGTGAGCGATTCAGAGCTATGGTCCTATTGTGAAATATTGTGTGTGGTGTTTCACGCTGTTTGCAATATTATTACAGTTATATCACGGAGGACAGTGCATTTATCCATGCTTTCCTGGAGTTTCTTAAACCAGTGGTCCGCACAATATTCCAGCCACTGTCAGTTTTCTCACTTTAAGATTCTCGAAACAATAACCATCAGTGAGAGAGACAGAATGGAATCCTGTCGCAATGACTGTCATCGATCCCCAGAAAGAAATCTGCCGAGCTGGGGATTGTAACCAGCATCCCTAGGTCTCAAGTTCTGTAGGTTTCCGACTGAGCTGCCGACCTCGGCGTTGTATTGATTGTTGTGGTGGTGATAATGATGATGATGATGCTGATTGTGAATTTGGTGATAGAGACTTTTTTTTTTTTTTTTTTTTTTTGTATATGTGTTTTAACACGATCTTCAACTTTATTTCAACTATATCTCGGTTGCCAGAGCACATATCTATGTTTTCTTGGGTTTTTCTTTTACCAGTCCCTTTTCACATGATTCCACGCCAATGGCTGCTATTCCACACAACTCTCGTCGATCATCAGCGGTAAGAGAATTAAATGAATCTTGTCGCAATAACTGTTATCAAATATCGAACAGAAATTGGAACAGCTGGGGAATCGAACCTGCGACCTCCCTAGTTCAAAGGTGCGTACGTTACCAACTAAGCAACCGGGCTTTGCACTGTCTTGTAAAGAGAGAGAGAGAGCGATGAATGATTTTTGAAAAGAATGAAATCTCATAGTAAGATAAAAATTTCAGAAACATTTTCAAAAGCTTAAAAAATAAAAGTCTTTGAATGTGGAACAAAGCTTTTATTTCTGATTTCTTTAAAGAACTTTAGACGTGAACAAAAGCTATGACCAAAACTGTTTGAATTCATTGTGACGCCATTTAAACATTGCTGAGATGATGAGGAGGAGGAGGAGGAAGAGGAGGAAGACGATGGTTGTGAGAAAAAGCAGTAGTGGAGAACGATTGTGGTGTTTTAATGCCGTTTTTACTGAATATCAGATACAGAGCGGGGCCAGTGCACCTATATGAGCTTTGTTTTACCACTGGTACGCACATTCTTTCAGTTCAGTCTTCCCAAGGATATGGCTGCTTTTCAACAAAAGTATTGTCGAAACAACAAACATTCTTGAGTGTAGAATGAATCCTGTTGCAATGACTAACGTCAATCCTAGGATAGAGATTGGTACAGCTGCTGGATCGAACCTGCGTCCACCTTTGTTTCAAGCCATGTACGTTACCGACTAACTAGACGGGCAAGGGATTCTGGTTTTGGGGAGAGAGAGAGAGCATTCAATTTTGACATGTTTACCTCATTCCCGAAGCGGTGAAGTGTTGGACAAAAAAAAAAAAGTTTTGTTAAGAGTGATGATTGAAAGTGAAATGTATATTCCAGGGAAGATTTTAATGCTCATATGTTAAGATGCATGCAGATGTTAATTTCAAGGGGCTCGATATTTTCTGCAAAGTTGTGGATTCAGCGATAAATTTTATAAAGTATGTGGAGGGAGGTAACTAGTTTCTTTTACCAGTACATAGCCATTGGGTCGAATCTTGGTTTCAACCCATGTAATTTACCGACTGACCAGACGATTAAGGCATTCTGGAGGAGAGAGGGAGTGGGAGTATTTGAATTTGTTATGTTTACTTTATTCCTAAAGCTTGTAGTCAATGAACAAAATTTTGAATTTTCCTTAAGAATAATGACGGAAAAGGGAAATGTATATTCCAAGGTAGATTTTTATATGCAAAGTGTGCAAAAGTTAATTTTTAGGAGCTTGATATTTTCTTCAAAAATATGGAATCAGTGAAACATTTAATGAAGTGATAAAGTATGTGGAAGAAGCTATTCAGTTTCTTTTACCAGTACTTTTCACAATATTGTTTCTGTGCCACTGGCTGCTTTTCTACATAACTTCGTTGAAAAAATCATCAGCGCTGGGATAATGATGAATTCCGTCACCGTGTCTGTCATTCAATCCACGGAATGTACCGGTAGTGTGGTGTTTCCGTTTTAACTTTATGTCAAGTACTAGTATATCGCTCGGCCGGTATACCTATTTGAGGTTTCTTGGAGCTTCCTTTTACCAGTGTTACGCACAACAATTTCCCAAGCCTTTGACTGCTTTCCGAAAAAAGCCGTCTTCGAAACAAAGACCATCCTTGAGTGTAGAATGAATCCTGTTGCAATGACTATTACCCAACCTCGGATAGCAATTGACGCAGCTAATGGATCGAACCTGCGCCCGCCTTTGTTTCAAGCCATGCATGTTACCGACTGAACAGACGAGAAAGGCATTCTAGTTGAGCGAGAGAGAGAGACAGACAAAGAGAGACAGAGAGAGAGAGAGAATACTAGTATTTGATCGTGCGTGTTTACTTTATTCCCGAAGGGCTGTAGTGTGGAGCAAAAATGCATTTTTTTGTAAAGAATAATTATGTAAAAGCGAAATGCATATTCCATGGTAGATGTTTATGTGCATAAGAAGTGTGCAGAACCTTATTATTTTGGAGTTGGTATTTTCTGCAAAGTTATACATTTAGTAAATAGAAATATAATCAGGTGGAAGGAGATGACGAGTTTCTTTTACCAGTACTTCGCACATGTCGAAATTACTATCAGTAAACCTTGGACAGATTTTGGCACAATTAGGGGATCGACCATGCAACCGCCTTGGTCTCAAGCCATGTGCTTTACCGACTGAGCAGACGGGCAAGTTAGTATAGTGGAAAGAAAGAAAGAAAAAAAAGAAAGAAAGAAAGAATATTTGAATTTAAGATTCTTGAAGGGTTGTAGTGAAGGACCAAAAACTGCAGTTGTTGTAAGCAATGATGATGAAAAAGCGAAATGTATAGTCCTAGGTAGATTTTTATGTGCATATTTTAAGAAGTGTGCAGAATTTAATTTCTAGAGGTTTGACATTTTCTGCAAAAATATGGATTAAGTGAACAATTAGATGAAGTAATAAAATATGTGACAGGGGCCTTTTTTACCAGTGCTTCGCACAATATTGTTCCCATGCCTGCCACTGGCTGCTTGTTCCACATAACTTCATAGAAAAAAGCGCTGAGATAGGATGTTGCAATGACTATCCTTAATACCATAGCATGTACTCCCACTCTGTGATTAAATCCTCAGTCCGCAGTATGTACCCTGACATCTTGAGAAATATCTTCAATCTGTGACACGACCCATTACTCCATATCAATATCCTTGCTGTTAGTTACTCAACTCTCCGACAGTATGTACCGTCAGTCCGTGAGATATACCCTTAACCCGTGAGACGAGTCAACAAACGCTTGAGATTTAGTCAAGTTCTTATTTCTTTAGTTGATTAGGCTGTACTCTCAGTCCATGATATCAACCCATCCCCTCAAAAACTACTCGATATGCTTTAGAGTTGGTTGGCCCTATGTTTGTAAGACGTACCCTCGGTCTGTTCGATGAACCTTTAGGCCCTGCGATATGGCTCCAGTTCGAGGAACGTTTATTCTTTTTGTTTGATTTACTTTTAAGCCTGTAAGAAGGTCCAGAACTCCTTGTTACAAAAGAATCTCCTTTTTGCAATAGGAATAGTAATGCGCAGAACTTGGACTTTCACGACAAGGATCCTTTTCCTTTTCGTGACAAAGATCTATTGCTTTCAAGAGAAAGACTTAGGATTTCACGGAAAGATCCAAAGCAGTATTTAAAAAAGAGGGAGTGGGGCAATTTTTGGACCAATCGTGACTTAATTTTGTTTTCAAAATGATACTTTTATTACAAATAACCCATATCCTATCCGGTTGACAGCTTACAATACAAATGTAGTGTCGCCAAGTTTATTTATAAGCATTGGATTTTAAGAGAGGTGGAGGGTTACACCAAAATCAGACTGCACATTATATGTGAATACCGACTGTGATCTACATTTCCCGCGGTATACATGTGCAAAAAAGGTCAGGTGTGACAGGATAAGGATTAAATTACCAACATTGCCGTTTTCAGCCCGCCTCAATCAATATTATTATATAATATTTTATTATTAGATGCTCTCCATAGAAATTAACCGTTTGGCCTCTGAAATCAATGTTGAAAAGGAAGTCATAATTCTTAAGTCGTAACGAGCAATGGCATTCGTATGCAATGTGTTCTGCTTAGAAATACATTCAGTCTTTCGCAGTCATTTCGCAGGTAGATCCCTTCCTAATCTATCATTCAGATTTCACATGTTCTTAACTGTACCTATCGACAACAAATTTGAACTTGACCTTCAAATTTGATAATGAGGCACGTTATTTTATCTTTAGTACTGTCCGTTACCCAAAGTGAACATGTGTTCCAGAGCCACTTAACTCTTTAGCAAATGACAAAATTTTAGACCCGTCCAAATTGAAAGCCATTGCAGACGACAAAGTAAATGGTGCTAAACTTACTGGATATTTCTATCAAAGGTTAGAAAACATTGTGTAAAAAGAGAAAATGCTGGTCTTCAGCTTTTTACACAATGTTTTCAAAAGTCTTCTTTCTCAAGGTCGTTAAAAGGTGGGATTGTGTAGCGGGTGGGTAAAAGGGGATATTCACACTTAGCCATATTGAATCCTTTCAAAACCCATTTGGCTTAAAATTATAGGTGTTTTTTCTTTTCTCAACCTCTTCTTTTATATGAGGCGTGCTCTATAGAAATGGCTCTGAATGTATCCGCAGAAGGTCAGATCAGCCTCTGCAGTCCGCGCAGGCTGCCCTGGGCCGAAACGTTTTGCCATCGGTCAATTTTCTACATGTCAACCTACCAGTCTACCTCATTGTTCAGTCAGTTGTGAGACAAAATTGATTTTATGGATCCATGGTGTCCTACTTGGTATAATGCATCACTGAGATGCATTAAGCCCCCTTTTTGCAGAGCGCGGCTCATACACATATTTTTTTTTTTTTTTTTTTTTATTTATTTATTCAAACAATGCATGTTCTGCTTGTGCTTCCATGTAGATAAAGTAAATGTAAGAAAAAAAAAAACATTTTTTTAAACATTGATACGTTTGCAGCCTTTTCTGACAAAAAAAAAAAACGTGCCTACTTCGTCATGCAAAATGAAGAAGTAGACATTTCTTGGTACTTCATTTTCACGAATAATTATGGTATACGGCAAAACAGGGAATATTTCTATGAAATCATAGAAAAAGTAAATATGTCAATCAATTTAGTAAAAAACGTTGTTAACAAAGGTATACTTGTTACCTCCGGCTGCATCTCGAAGAAGGCCACTAAAGGCTATTAAGAGCTTTTTCTGTTATTAGGCTCTGTCGGCCACCTTGGTGGAGCGGAACTATTTACAGATATTTTTATTGTTGAACAGTGACCTTATAATAAAATCTGTCCGACAGTTCCAGGGCAGAAGCTCTTTTAAGCAAAGGTTGACAACGGACACATTGTAACATATAGAACACAGCAAACAATATTTTGCACCCCTTATCCTTAAAAAGGACAAGATCAGTCTTATTATCATATGAACAAGGCTACGTGTATACATATACCTCTTATCCTTACACTTATTATATACCCTACAACAAAGTTAGAGGATGTACTGAAATCAAGTTGTCAGCCTGTCTTTTTTGTGTCCTCTTCTCCTCCTACAGTTTTCAGCCAAATTTACTGGAATGTTTACGGAGGCCTTCTGACAATGGGAACTCGTGCACATGCCAGTTTCAGTGGCTTTAATCTAGACTGACATTGTACAAACAGACAAACTACCTGATTTATACGGCGTGTAGGGGCTTATCAGCAGACAGGAGCTAAGGTCACAATCAGCCATGACATTGTGACAAAAATGACAGAAATGTTCAGACATTGGTTTATCTTTCTTTTCTTCCTGGTCAGATGAACTGGCACCCCATTAATAAGAACATTATCGCATATTAAAGAATTATTTATGCGTTCTCAAGACAGCCTGGTGATGTTCTATTTCATAACGTATATTGGTCTCCTTTAGAACCATGCCGGTCAAGTTTTTTTTTTCACCATTATCGTGGGACTAAGTCATTGTAATCCGCGCTGGCACTTTCTGCTCGTTCTGCAGCATCTCTAAATGATATACGCTGACTCGAAGGTTTAACCCATCCATTTAATCTGATCTTTCCTAGTTCTTATTTGATCGTCATTCGCTTTCCGTATTATATGCCATCTTTCTATAACTTATTTACAATGCAAGCAGCGACCCATCCCCTGAAACTGCTCTCACTTATTGCTTTTCTCTTCGGAATTCGGTTCTAAGGTCGCTCGCTCGTTTTCTACAAGACCGTTTGTGGACGGTTTTGCAACAGTTCTACTCTCTAATATCAAGATTTTTATCCATGAATTGGCGTACATTACTTGCTTTGGTAAGCCACATCTGGACCATTTTGAATGTGCGTCGACAAAATGTTCGAGAAAACGAGGACTTTTTTTCACCGTAGGAGTTCTTTACGTGAGATCTATTTCGTTTTTTCGTGAAAAGGAGTCCTTTACGTAATTCCTACTTACTTTACGAAAAGGACTCCTTTTTGCGAAAAGGCTGAGCTTTTTTTTTCATCAGATGAGAGTTCTGGCGAAGATAGAGACCTTTTAGCATTTTAAGACACTACTTTTCGAAACTCCGGGAAAGCATAGATAGATGCACTGGCCGCCGGGATATGACTGAATGGTGTTGAAAACACCATACAATTTCGTCTTTTAAGTAACAGAAGTCCCAAAAGGGTTCTTTTTTGTGGATTGTAAAATCCTTTCCGCCAAAAAGACTGACTCCCTTTTGTAAAGTCCAAAGTCCTTTTCGCGAAAAGGAGGAGTCTTCCCTGACTACTTGTCAATCTTAGGTTCTTTTATGCGAAAGGAAATCATCTTGACGTCTTTTCGCGAAAAGGACTCCTATTCGTATTTTAGGCGTACCCTGTAAAGGTTGCTAGAGAACTCGTACTCTGGAGAACTCGTACCCTGGAGAACTCGTACCCCAGTCTGAAGGGTACGAGTTCTCTGGAAAACTCGTACCTTAGGTACGAGTTTTCCAGAGAACTCGTACCTTACAAATAGATTTCGGGATAGATTATTTTCATTTTATTCAGATGATCATCAATGATTTTGATGATTTTTTTCCTCTTGCGAAATAAATGGGATATCTATAGACCAAACATATACGGAATGACTATTTACGGTATTTGCAGTAAAATATCGGTTTTGCTAACAAATGTTTCGTACATTTAAATGGAAAGAAGGGTATGGTAAAGGGGTATGTAGATTTTATAAAAAAAAAAAGAAAATGAAATTATGATGTAGATCTACAATATACGTATATCTTAAAAATTTCAAAGATATGGTTTTTTAAAAACTTTTTAAGATATTGATGATTCATTTATGGAATGTGTCAAATTATTTGGTCAAAGGTGTCGGGTACAATAAAGTCATGCATATCAGGTGTGATAAACCCCACTATACATACTTGCCATTTACTGACACCGCCATAAATTGATATACTATAGCCTAGATCTATTACAAGCTCCTTTAATCTTTTACCAAGCAATCAAATGTTTTAACGAAGGTTACTGAAAACATTGTGAGCAAAGAATTAACTGTTTATATATATATATATATATATGTATATGTATGTATGTGTGTGTGTGTGTGTGTGTGTGTGTGTGACGTTGAAAGAAGAAATTTATCTCTTCTTTAATGGATCATTATTTGACTCTTTACCAAAGTGTCCCGAGCTTTAACAACCCTGCGTGAGATACTTTTAGAAAACATTTTTGGAAAAGGAAAGAAGGCTTAAAAGCAGTATTTTCTTCTTTTCCCACACCCTTTATTCACATCATCAGAGAATCAAAATCCATTTGTATCAATTTTGAATTTGTCGTCCGCAAAATTAGGTAAAATTATGAGCCCTGATAGAGTAAAATTTGTTGACAGTCTATCATTTTTCATTTTCATGACGAAAATATCTCTACCTGGTCAAATATAGAACTCGGCATGATTATTATTATTATTTTTATTTCATTTATTTATTTATTTATTTTTTTTGCGATCTTTG
This sequence comes from Tridacna gigas, assembly GCA_945859785.2. NCBI lineage: Eukaryota > Metazoa > Mollusca > Bivalvia > Cardiida > Cardiidae > Tridacna > Tridacna gigas. The sequence continues at coordinate 45,405,718 of OX244038.2, forward strand.
TAACAACATCAAAAACGTAGTTTCCAATTTTTCCAATACTTTCCTAAAACAAACCATTATTTTTAACACTGGACAAAGTTTTAGACTCGTCCATTTTGAAAACCTCGGCAAATACTTTCCACGTTACAGGCAAATATAAAATGGTATTTCAAATGGTATGACTAAAATATTGTGGAGAAATCTCGCGACAAAAGTAAAACTGGATAAACCATAATATCAAGTTTCCACCCTGCCTTAACAGGACCGCTTAGGTAAATTAGTAACATCATTTGTGTACATGCAGAAAAGTAGGCTCCGCACGCAAGGGCTAACATTTTCCAGTGAAAAAGACCAAATTTTAAACTGTCGATAACATCGTCCAAATTTTTCAGCGACTTATCATTATCTGTCGGTTTTGTTGTTACTGACAAAATTTCTTCAGCAACCAACGCCGAAATTTCGTCTTCTCGCGCTGCATCGTTGTCTGTATCAGTTTGACAGCCCGTCACTTTTATGACCTTCAGAAGTTCTTACTTTACCGATCATTATCCTACGTGCTTAACTCTTTCGGCAACAAATATATATATAGTGGGGCCCTATTGACGGCTAAAATTACGATTCACCAAGACTTAGAAAAGGATTTATCTGAAAGGTTGACTAGGAACGTGGACGGTATAGATCCAAGCTCAGAGTCTCTGACTGCAGATTCTGTGCATTCTGATCTTGATCTTTGTCACCGGTTTCCACCTATGGCGCTAAAAGGGTTAAGTGTCCAATAGTGAATATCGTCATTACAAAATTTTAGCAATAATCTTTTTGTGAAAATTGCATCTTTCTCGTCCTCCTTGTTTAGGAAACGTGCCCTTTAACTAGGCGTTAAAATTTGATTATTTACATGTTCATTCACTTATTCCAATTAACATTTATCTAATCCAATTAAATTTATTGATAAACTGTTCCCACACATTCCAAAATCGATGATCCACCAAATCGATCAATCAATTTCAAACTTATTTTAATTCCATTAAAGGCTTCCCAAAGGCTATTTATGACAATTATAATTACTATACGTGATTGTTTTCGTAGGACATGATTTTATTATACTTCCTTTATGTTCTTCCTTTACAGGTTTACTTTAACTACAACGAAAACTGCATGATAAAACACACTACTTTCTTTTCATTTATTTATGTTATTTTCATACATGTTCATTTTTTTTTTTTTTTTTTTAATCAAATCTGCTATAAATCTATACAAATTTGTAGAAAACAAAAACAATGTAAGAGTCTAGTCACTTTTCAAAAAATAAAACTTGAAAACATACTGATCAACTACCATATATCTATTTGTAGGGTACGAGTTCTCCAAAGAACTTGTACCCGGGGTACGAGTTCTCTGGAGAACTCATACCATTCAGATCGGGGTACGAGTTCTCCAGGGTACGAGTTCTCCTGATACCCCCTTGTAAACGGTATCCGAAGTAATATTGTTCATATATCATTGGCCGAAATGCTGCGGGATTTCTGGAACCGGTATGGAAGGTCAAACGACGGGCTGTCAGACTGATACAGACAACGATGCAGCGCAAGAAGACGAAATTTCGGCGTTGGTTGCTGAAGAAATTTTGTCAGAAACAACAAAACTGACAGATAATGATAAGTCGCTGAAAAATTTGGACGATGTTATCGGCGGTTTAAAGTTCGGTCTTTTTCACTGGAAAATGTTGGCCCTAGCGTGCGGAGCCTACTTTTCTGCATGTACACAAATGATGTTACTAATTTACTTAAGCGGTCCTGTTAAGGCAGAGTGGAAACTTGATACTATGGTATATCCAGTTTTACTTTTGTTGCGAGGTATATGTAGCATTACTGCAAGTTTTGTGGCCGGATCCCTCGGTGACAAATATGGCCGTCAGAGACCCCTGTTTGTTTCCTTGATCATGGTATCCGTTTTTGGACTTTTGACGGCATTTCCTCCACATTTTAGCCTGCTGGTGGTTGCTGCATGCATGGTGGCAATTGGAACATCGGGCATTGAAGCTGTCAACTTTGTTCTTCTATTAGGTATCTATTAGTGTTTAACTTTGTGACAAACAACAAAATTTTAGACTTGTCCAAATTGAAAGATTTTGCAGACAACAAATTAAGATTTGACTCAAACCATTGAAGGTTTCCTTGAAAGAGCAGACAACTATGAGGCAAAGGAGAAAATGCTGGTTTCCAGCATTTTAACCCTTTACCACACAATCCCGACTTTCAACGACCCAGTAAGGTAACCTTTTGAAAACATCATGGGAAAAGGAGAAAATGCTGGTAACCAGCATTTTCTCCTTTTCCCACAATGTTTTCTACCCTTTCCATAGCAAATTTTATTTTTTAAGTCACATTTTATTTGTTGTCAGCAAATGCCTTCAATTCGGACTGGTCTAAAATTTTGTCATTTGGTAAAGAGTTACAAGAATGCCTTTTGAAAAGAATGTGGGAAAAGGAGAAAATTCTGGAAAAAACCAGGATTTTCTCCTTTTCCTCATTGTTTTCAAAAGGCTTCTTCCAGAGGGTCATTAAAGAAGGGGATTGTTTGGTAAAGGGTTAAATCATACTGGAAAACTCCAACCAAAACAAGGTCAAAACCAGTATTAATGCTAAATAGATTACTATGGACATTCTCAGTCTCTTGTAAGGGTCCCATGTGGCTCATTGGTAAAGTGTAGGACTCATGACCTGGAGGCCCTGGATTCGAGTCTCACTGAATCCATTGGCTGTTCAGAGCCCTAGCCTAGGCCTGGTGAAACCCAGGAAATACATGAATAAATATGTGAGCTTGTAGCCATAACATGACTGAAAAATGTTGAAAGCAGAGTAAAGCACCATTTGATCAATCAATCAACTGGGTTGATTTCAGGTGCAATTTTCAATTTCAAGGGTGATTGCAATTTCAAGGGTGTTTATCAGAATATCTGATTAAGTAGCAGATAGTATTGATCAAAGATGAGAATGCTTATTCCCTGTAATCTGATCTTAATCTGAAATATCTGGCTAAACACCAAGTAGCAGATAGTATTGATCAAAGATGAGAATGCTTATTCCCTGTAGTCTGATCTTAATCTAAAATATTTGGCTAAACACCAGTTGTTCTTAAAAGTTGGGATTGTTTGGTAAAGGGTTAAAACTGGTATTGTGTGGTAAATGGTTAAGACATGTGTAAATTGTGGACTCTCATGTTTCCTTGTGTTTGGACAAAATGTCTCGTCATGTTTTTCTCTGACAGAATTCTTGCCAAGGAAGAATCGAGGAAGCATCATGGTAGTGATTACTTTCTGTGGTGCACTGGGAGCTGTGTACACAGCCGGAATGGCCTGGTTAATGATTGGCAGATACAACTGGCGATGGTTTGTTGGAATGTGTGCTGTTCCTGCCATGCTCACTCTTGTATATCGACTGTTTGTGAATTATGAATCTCCAAGGTATCTTTTTGTCAGTGGACAAACAGAAAAGGCACTTGACATACTTGCTGAAATTGTGCGACAGAATGGAGAAACTTTGCCAGAAGGTATCTATGGAGATTATAAGATCAAGCTTTCTTGTTTGTTTGTACATGTATGTTGTATTATGCCATTTTCAACTTTATTTCAGTATATCACACCAGCCAGAACACCTATCCATTCTTTCCTGGAGTTTCTATTACCAGTATTTTGCTCAGTATTCCTCTTCAACCAATGGCTGCTTTCCCACATAACCATCTTCAAAACAATGTTCTGACTTCAGCCATGGTAGAGAAATGTATCTTGACACAATGACTTATCATCAATCCCCAGAAAATTGGCAGAGCTTGAGGTTCAAACCAGCACTCCCCTTGTCTCAAGCCCTGGTGTTACCGACTGTATAACCAGGCCCTGCAAAATAAGTCTGTGACTGATGTGTTTGGAGCTTTTTTGTGCCCAACAATCTGTTAGAAATCAAGGGTTCTTGAGTTTGAAGCACGGCTCAGCCAAACTCCTTTCTAGGATTGATGATAGTCAGTCTGACAATATTTATTCCTCTCTCACAGCTTAACTCATTGATGGTGGAGTTTATGTGGGAAAAGCAGCCAGTGGCATGAAAAGGCAGTTTTGCAAAGTACTGATTAGATAAAAGAAACTACACAAATTCATTGATAGGTGCAACTGCTTTAACCCTTTACCAAACAATCTAGAGTTTTAAAGACAAAGAGTGGCAAAGTTTTTTTAAATGTTTGGGAAAAGGAGAAAATGCTGGTAACCAGCATTTTCTCCTTTTCTCACAATGTTTTCTATCCTTTCACAGATAATTTTTACCACCGGAGTCTCAAAGTGGACCAGACTGCAGTTTTTTTCAGCTGGTAAATAGTTAAACATCAAAGAAACCAACTGTCAGGAAATTTCCATTTCATGTACATTGTATTGTAGTGATAATCAGTACCACAGATGTTGAGCTGTCCAGGTAGCTCAGTGGTTAGAGCACTCTCCCTGTAAGCAAGGGGCCCAGGGTTCAAATTCAGTAGGGGCCACACTTCATGCCATAGGGATTTACTTCAATAGAGTCAGAAGTGATTGCAAACACCTCAGGGTCATATACACAGGGTGAGTGGGGTAGCTCCCAAAACTCAGGAGAGGAAGGAGTGTAGTGATAATGAGCAGCATGGATGTCGAGCAATCCAGGTAGCTCAGTGGTTGGATTACTCACCCGGTGAGTAAGAGGGCCCATGTTTGAGTACCATACTAGTCGTACAATTTCCCCTAGGGATTTACCCCAGTATTTAGTGCTCCTGTTGTTTTTTCAGTAGTAATGGAAAACAAAGAAAAAACAGCCTAGCAGAGGTTTAGCAGAGTTAGAGTCCTGCTGTTGATTCTGAAACAATGCAAAAACCTGTATCTTTGGTACTGACCTGTCTCATGAAGACATTTGGGTACCAACAACATGGATTATGGTGAAAACTGTAAATGATGTTGCCTTTAAATCCTTTACAAATTGATTCCAAGTTTTTACAACCATGAGGTGTATGGCTTTTGAAAGCATTGTGAAAATAAGAGAAAATGTGGGAAATCTGCATCGTCTTCTTTTTGCATTTGTTTTCTACCATGAATAGAGTTATACCTTTACTAAAAAAAAAAAATCACGTTATTACAACTGTGAAGAATACAGCATTTGAAAATGTTGTAGGTAAAGGAAAAAATGCTGGTAACCAGGATTTTCTCTGTTTACTACACTTTTCTTCCCTGCCATTGATATATGTTAAACCTGTCACATTGGTCACATCTAATGTATATTCTGCTGTCAATTTGTTGTCTGATTGCTTTAATCCTTTACCAAACAACAAACTTAAGGAAGGAGGCTTTTGAAAACATTGTGGGAAAAGGAGAAAATGCTGATTGCTAGCATTTTTCTTTTTCCAACAATGTTTTCTATCCTTCCGAAGAAAATTGAAGTTTCGTCTGCTAAAGCTTTCAGTATGGACCAGTCAAGAGTTTTGTCATTTATAATCGAGTCCTACTCTGTGAAAAGGGGGTTTAATGCATCTCTGGGATGCATTATACCAAGCAAGGCATCACATAACTATGGATCCATAAAATCAATTTTGTCTAACAACTTACTGTATATATAGAGATAGAAATGTACTTTGAAATCCAGAAAACTGACCCATGGCAAACAGTGTTGACCCAGGTCAGTCTGCGCAGACTGCACAGGCAGACTTGTGTTGATACTTATTGCAGCTGCATTAACCCTTTACCACACAGTCCTGAGTTTTAACCACCTTTAGGAAGAATGCCTTTCAAAACATTGTGGGAAAAGAAAAAAATGTTGGTAATCAGCATTTTCTTCTTTTTCCCACAATGCTTTCTACCTTTTTCCAGACAAAAACCATTAGTAAGTTGAGCTAGATTTAGTCTGCAAATGCTTAGACTTTGGACAGGTCTAAAATTTTGCAGTTTGGTAAAAGTTTAAACCCCCTTTGCTCAGAGCATGGCTTATACGTTATACATGTATATTTATTTTTCAACAGGAGAAATAGTTTGTCCATTAAATGAAGAGAGAGGTAGGATACCAGACCTATTCACAAGGGAACTTCGCTGTCATTCCATCTTCATGACGTTAGTTTGGGTCATGCAGTCCATGGGATTTTGGAGTCTCACCCTCTACCTTCCAGAATACATGGCCTCCATTGGAGTCGACCAATATTTTATTTCATTCTTTACATTTGTAAGCGAGCTACCAGGATTTGCTTTGGCAATGATACTGATAGAACCGCATATGCTCGGGCGCATAAAATGCCTACGATTTTTCTCGTTTTTCTCAATCATAGCACTCACAACTTTAGCTTTTGTCAAAATTGATTATATGAAGGCCATTGCCCTAATGGTACTTTACTTTTTCATGCCACCAATTTATTCCATCCTCAATACCTACACCCCAGAGGTGTACCCAACATCTGTAAGAGGGGTTGCTATGGGGTTTGTTTACATGGTTATTTCATTTCCGGGTTTAATCATGTCATATTTAGCTCCGACAGTTCTTTCGACTCAAATCAAATGGTTATATCCTATCGTAGGGTCTGGTTTTTTCATCCTTCAACTATTGTGTACATTTGGTTTAGAAACAGAGTCAGCTGGTCAGGGTCTGATAGAGAAAAAACATTTGACCAATACTGATCTAAACTATATTGAAAATGAAAAATGGAAATCCAACATTGCTAATGGTCATTGTGATTCTGTGTTGTGATGAATACTTTACCAAAAGGTCCTGTGTTTTCATAATCCGTGGTAAAAAGGCTTTTGAAATGTTGTGAGAAAAAGAGAGAGTGCTCATTACCAGCATTTTCTCAGTTTCCTGCAATGTTTTTAATCGGGCGGTAGACTGATTAGAGAGATGGAAAACTTCGGAAACCCGTCTACTCAGGGTAAACTGGTGTTACTGCAACTCGGAACAGCTTTTACTTACAGCATTTTAATGCTTATACCTGCTGTGATGACCTTATTACAAAAACTGCTTTTGACCCAGATAACTGCACTTTTGACCCAGATAAGCGCAGGAATAGTAATTAGCGGTAAACAGGCATTAAGTAATGTCAAGTAATCCCATAATAACTTTTCAATTATGTAATAAACGACAGTTATAATTTGTTTAGTATTGAAGTATGTCATAATTACAGTATTATCAAAATCTCTGGCCAGCAAAAACTGGAGCAGTTTACTTTCAACACGATTATAAGAAATATGGTCAGTAATTAGCAGCAACTTTATGAATGAAATGAGTGCCAATCAAGTGTATTGGGTGATGTGAACACATCTTGTAGTCGTCTGCTGTCCATGTCATTCGGCAAATTTCGAGTGATCCGTTGATAGTAATACGTAGTTACGGGATCGGCCGAGTTGTGACGAGTGCTCTCCATATATGTAGCAGGTGTTGAAAAGATAATAGGTCGTTTTAGTCTTGAGAGGAATAAAATCGCAACAGGAAACATTGCTTGAAAAGAATTAGAAAATTTAGATTGCTCTGCCTAAGAGAAAACTGATGTAAATGCAACTCATAACAGCCGTAGGGTAAAAATAGTAACCGGCTGGTCGTTAATGTTAGCGAGGCAAAGCATGTGAAGCTGTGGGGACAAAGGGTATAGAGTTGTGTAAAGGTTATGGCCCTCGCGGAGAGGCCATTACGTAAACATTTTCAGAATGGACTGGCGATTCATCGCTTGCAACCTTAGTACCCAGACTGTCCATTCGCAATACTGACTGAATACGCATCTTTCAGCGTATGATGTATTAACCCCTAGGCTGCTAAGTGCGACTCACTGACCTATTTTGCGGATAATATAGATCAAGATCAGACTGCACAGAACGTGCAGTCTGATCTTGGATGTATACTGTCCGATAAGGAGATATTTCTTTTTCCAAAAAAGAATAAGTTTGACATAGAATTATTTGGGTTTTACTACCGGTTTGAAATTTCATTTCAATATTTTAGTGGGATGAGGGTTGAATTGTTTTCACAGTCCCTTTTCCTCTCCTTCCAGCCATGGCACTACCATTTTACACTCACTTACATGTTTCTTCTTGGTGAGTTTCTACAGACTGGAATCAGTCTGTAAACCCTTGACCAAACAATCCTGTGTGACTTTGAAAATATAGTTGGAAAAACTGTATGTATTCAGCATGTTCTCTTTTTTCCACAACGTTTTTCACCCGTTTGAAAGATTTTCGAAATTTTGTCAAATAGAACATTTTCATCGAGGATAAAAAAAAACCCAAAACTGTTACACAAATAAGCTCATTTACTGTTACATTCTCCATATCTGAATCAACAGACCAGGGAAAAAGTCTTTGCAGAGAGTGCAGATTCAGACCAGACTGCTCAGAACATGCAGTCAGATCTTGGATCTGTCATGCCAGTTTTCCGAGTTATCCTTCTCAAGACAGCAATGGTCCTGCAAGATTTAGGCTGCTTTTCTAAGCTTAACAATTTAGCGCTCTAAGCGTGCAAATGTCAGCAACATGTTTGTTTCATCAGCTATTCCACATTGGTCGATTCTCATCCTTTCCACATTTCAGATAAAGAGATCAAGGCTACCACAATTATGCGCTTACTGATTAGAATGACTCAAATACAATTACCTGTGTTGGCTATGGACAAGTAAAGTCGCTTTTGAAGACGATAAAAGATAAAGATCAGACTGTCCTTTGAACACAATGCAGTTTAATATCACAGACGTTCATATCTTAGATCTAATTGATTGTCTGTTTATTTGGGATGTATATGGGGAAAAAAAAAACTGAAATTGAAGCCTAATGTTTGATATTGTTTTCCTGACTGTAAAAGGCTAGTCGATTAACTGAGTGTTTTAACTCTTAACCAAACTGTCCTTTGTTAATGCCCATGAGAAAGAAGTTGAAAACATTGTGAGAAAAGGGAAAAATGCAGGTTACCATTTTCTCCTTTTCCCATGTTTTTTTACCCTTTCAACGATTCAGATCATCATTTGGTCTACATTTAATTGTCATGTGCAGATGCTTTTGATTTGGACAAGTCTAAAATTTTATCATTTGGTAAAGAGTTGACGGTTAGGGAGCTATTGGGTATCTATCTACATTCTTTGAAAGTATAATGAAGGAGCAATTGCCAGCAGACGTTTGGACTGGGTGATTTGGCCTGCTAAAAAATGAGTAGGACAGTTTGTCAAGATGAATACGATGTCTTGTTCAAAATGGAAAAATGCAAGGGCTACAAGCAGCCAAAAGTAAACAATTCCAAAATTATAATGCAGACATATGTTATATAGCTTTTATATGTTACAATACAGTTACCAAAGTTGCCAAAGTTACAGAAAAGAATATATGTATTTTTTCACTCTTTTAAAGGGTTGGTAGGTACTGCTGTTCATGATGAGTGATATCTAAAACTTGATAATGGGTATTGCTGATCAGAATTGTCACATATCTTTTATGTTCTATTGCTGTCGGCTGGCAAACATTACTAATATTTTAACCAGTCGTTAAACTACTAATTTGTAAAAGACAGTTTAAAAAAGTGGGATCCTATGTAGCTCATTTGTAACGGTGTAGGATATTTTGTCCAATACATAGTTCAAACATCTACCATCTGATTTGTGATTTCAAACCACTGTAATTATTCAGTGTCGACCGATTACAGTGCTTACAGCACTTTGATTATACCTGTTGGCTTTTAAAATGTGGTGAGGCCATGAAACACTTCAGGCATTTTCTCTGTGAATCAAGACATCTCTAGAACCGATTAGACAATCTTGCTTGTAAAAAAGAATAGAAGGATAAATCAAAAAACTTGTATGGCTAAAACATGTACCAGGGTTTTCCTTGACTCCCTGTTTCTTTGAATTCGGACCCCCCAGCCCCCCACCCCAATTTTGTAAATGTCCCCCATTTCATTTATTTGAAGGAAGTCCAATGACCCCCGAAATGAGAACATCCAAGGAATATTCAACCAAAATTCGGTCCAGCCATGTCCAGACTGGCCGAACCACCAACAACCGCCATGTCTATATTTGAAAATAAACTTGTTCAAATTCAAAGCACTTGCAGAGAACAAATTAAAAGGGGCTGAAATGAGAGGATAAGTCTCAGAAAGAGCAGAAAATATTATTGGAAAGGGAGAAAGACTGGTTACTGGCATTTTCTCCTTTTCCCGTTATGTTTTCGTAGACTTCTTTTTGAAAGACTGTTAAAACTTGTGATTGTTTGATAAAAAGTTATCCCTTACCTAGCAATCCCATTTTTAAAGAACCCTGAGGCGGAAAGCTTTTGAAAACATTTGGGAAAGGAGAAATAGCTGGTTACCAGCATTTTCTCCTTTTCCCATAAACTTTTCTGTCCTTGCAAAGACAAACTTTACCCTTTGAGCCACATTAAATTTCTTGTCTGTAAACACTTTGGACTTTGACAAGTTTGAAATTAAGTTGTTTTGCGAAGAAGGAATGTAGAATCAAACCTTTTACCTAATTTAGTTTGTTACCTGCAAATGCTTTCAATTTGGACAAGGGGTCCTGCATGGCTCAGTGGTAGAGTATGGGACTCATAACCTGGAGGTCCCAGGTTCAAGCCCCACCTGATCCACTGGGTTTTTCGTGGGAGTGTCCTTGGGCAAGACACTTCAGAGCCCTAGCCTAGTACTGGTGAAACCCAGGAAATACTTGAATTTGTGAGCTGTCTCCGTGATATGACTGAAATAATGTTGAAAGCGATGTAAAACACCAATCAATCAATCAATTTGGACAAGTCTAAAATTTTGTCATGTGGTAAAGAGCTAATGATAGTGACTAGTCTTGTCACTATTTGATTTAAAAACAGAGTCAGACTAAGAGTTTTGCAAGAAACTGCTTCTTGAGCATGGGATTGTGCTCAAAATTGTTTTGTAAGCATGGGACCAGAATAGGTGATCTTTTTGACAGGTCTGATTATTTTATTTGATTATCATAATCTGAATATGCATGTATTTGGATTATATATGGATCTGCTCTGCTTACTGTTTAAGTTTGTTTCTGTTTACTCTTTACCACACGACAAAACTTTAGACTTGTCCAAATGGAAAGCATTGGCAGACAACAGTCTAAATGTGGCCGAAATTATGGAATTTGTCTTTGATAGGGTAGAAAACAATATGGGAAATGGAGAAAATGCTTGTTACCAGCATTTTCTCCTTTTCCCAGAATGTTTTGGAAAGGCTTCTTTCTCAGGGTTTTAGAAACTTGGAATTGTGCAGTAAAGGGTTAAGCACTGTACCATTCTTTGATATTTTTCTATGATAGATGGACAATCATTTGTATACATGTGTACATCTTTTATATAACTATTTATCATATATGTATAGATTTTGCGGATCAAATAAATCGGACAAAACGGGGTAAAAAATCTTTATCTACATTGTAGAGTACGGTTTCAAGTATGGTGATGTAACCCACGGGTGGACTGCTTTCAGATTTGTTTCTGATCTCATTGGGTTGAAATGCTATGGTATGATGTTCATCTGCCATTGATAAAAAAGTTGTCTCCACCTTCTTAACCAGTCTTTGATTCTGATTTCTTACCATTTTTGAACAAAATTGTCCATGATTGCAAAATTTGGTTTATAGAGTTTGTAGGTATGTTGTAGTGATTTTCCTGGTGCTTGTTTCTGCTTCCTGCTACACAAGAAAATTTTAACATCTCATTGGACCTTTGATCTGGCAAGATTTGAAATTTTCCCATACAGATCTAAGCAAATACAAGTACCAGGAAAGTTACCATGACATTACATTCCATGCATACATTTCCCCCATGCATTTATTGAAGCATAACTATTCAACCTTTCCAGACAACAAAATTTCAGACCGGTCCAAACTAAAAGCATTTTGCAGAGACAACATAATTGTGGCTAGCAGTATGAGATTTGCTTTTGAAAGGGTAGAAAAGAGTAGAAAACATTGTGGGAGGAGAAAATGCTGGTAACCTGCTTATTCTTTTCCCACAATGTTTTCAAAAGTTTTCTACTTCAGGGTGGCTAAAAGAAAGGATTTGTGTATCTGTAGCAGAAAGCTTAGGAAAACATAGATCTGATACCTCACTGATTATTTACACATAATGCCCTGGAAGACAATTTTGTAGCTTAAACTTTTGGCGTTGTCTTTGTAAAGGGTAGAAAACATTGTAGGAAAAGGAGAAAGTGCTGGTCACAAGCTTTTTCTCGTTTTCCCATCATGTTTTCAAACTTCTTCCTCAGGGTCCTCAGAACATGGAATTATGTTGTAAAAGGGTTAAAACACTGTGGAGCTGGCTTTTATGGATAGTGTAGATTAACCTTTAAAGCACTGAATAAAATGATTTGGACCTGTTTAACTCTTTACCAAACAACAAAATTTTAGACTTGTCCAAATTGAAAGCATTTGCAGACGACAAAATAAATGTGACTCATAAATTGAAATTTGTTTAGGGAAGGGTAGAAAAGATTGTGGGAAAAGGAGAAAATGCTGGTTACCAGCATTTTCTCCTTTTCCCACAGTGTTTTCAAAAAGCCTCTCTTTCAGGATCGTTAATCGTCGGGATTGTGTGGTAAAGGGGTAATAAGGAAAATAGCCTAAAATATTGCTATTTCAAGGTTGCTTCAGTTACAATATGTAACATAGTAGCAGACAGTGTAGATTAAGGATCAGACTGCCACCTTAAGTCAGTTTCAGGGCTCTAAGGGTAAAGAAGAGATTGCACAGAGTGTGCAGTCAGATCTTGGATCTACACTGCTAACTTCTTTGCTACATATTCTTGCCAAAACAACTTTGAAATGGCAACATTTCAAGTGTTTTTACTTACTAAATACATGTAGTTATATGCCCCACCTAGGAAGTAGAGGGTATACTAGTTTCACCGTGTACGTCTGTCTGTCGGCCCGTCCATCTGTGGTGAACTTGGTTTGAAAATTGGCTGCTTCATGACAAGGTGCTGGTGTGGGTATTAGCAACAGTTATAGTTCCATTTCACTTACTCTGTGCTCTAAGGCTTAACATGGCTCAGTTCGCACAGGCTGACCTTGGTTGAAACATTTTCCAGTATGTATATTTTCTATGTGTCTGGGACTATTCTACCTTGTGATACAGAAAGTTTTAGACAAAAGGATTAAATGGAAATTTAAATAATTTTATTTTTTTTTTATGTTTAACTCTTTCTGCCAAAGAAATGAATTTACATTTGTTGCCATCAACATTTACGGTTCAACTTCAGATAAACAGACTTTAGTTCATAAAGTTTAACCCTTTACCACACAATGACGCCATTTATTGACCCTCGGAATGAAACCTTTTGAAAACATTGTGGGAAAAGGAGAAAATGCTGGTAAAAGAAAAATTGCGCCATCTGACCCACAATGAAATTGTCATCAGCAAATGCTTTCAGTTTGGACAAGGGTAAAATTTTGTTGTCTGGTAAAGGGTTAATGTCGTGGCTGACATTGTAGATTCAAGATCAGACAGCATGTGTGCAGTCTGATCTTAATTTACACTATCACTTAACCCTTTACCAAACGACAACATTTTAGACTGGTCCAAATTGAAAGCGTTTGCAGACGACAAAATTAACTTGGCTCAGAAGCTGGGATTTGCCTTAGGAAGGTTAGAAAACATTATGGGAAAAGGAGAAAATGCTGGTTACCAGCATTTTCTGCTTTTCCCACAATATTTTCAAAGTTCCTTTTAGTCAGGGCTGTTAAAACTTGAGATTGTGTGGTAAATGGTTAACACTGTGTATGTCAGTATGAAAATTGAGGGCTATTTTTTTTTTTAAATTTCAGGTATCTCAAGCAAATCTGTACAAAAAGAGCAGTGCTCTGGGATAAAGGGTTTAATGTATCTTCATAGTACATGTACATTGTACCTAACAAGTCAAAATATGAACACGTTTCCTAAATGTATCATGATGTAGAATGGTCACTTAGCATTCAGAAAAGTTACAAATATCGGCAGCAAAAAGTTTACGTGCTGCTAATGTGGGTCGATACTTTTTGCATATGCATTTACAGGTAATCCCTTTTTCACAGGATATGACTTAAATATCATTATTAATGTCTTTGTTATGCAATATACTACTTCTTTTTGTTTTATGATTGAAATTTACATAGAAAGATGTCTTGTTGTAATAGCAACCGTAAAAAGGGTTATTAAATTAGGTAAAAGTGTACATGTTGTTGTATTTCTGCCCGAAAAAGGAACTTAGTTTTTTTTTTTTTTTCCTGTGTGAATCTGTTTGTAAAAGATTTCTCTGTATAACAATCTTTACCGTAAGGCTCATGGCCAAGCCCATTTGCTAACTGGGCTTGTCCAGGGTGGTAGATTGGAATCCCAGGAAATTCAGGAAGGTTCCTTAAGGCTTAGGGGTTAAGGCTTTAGATTTGTAATATAAGAAATCTTGAGTACCATTCCTTCTGGCGACACTTTTCCCTTTGGGATTGACCTTTGATAAGGCACTTCAGAGGCCTAGATTGGTATTTGTGAAACCCAGGAGGGACATGAATAAGTGAGTTCTTGTTGTGATTATGAATGATAGGCAAAATGCTCTTATTTTAGAAAAGCCCAAAATTATGTTGTTTGATAAAGGATTAAATGATAAAATCAAGCATTCAAGTTTTTTAAGTTCAAGAGTAAACTCAGCTGACCACTGATAAATGAAACACTTGAAAACAGCTTACAGAACAAACATCCTGAGGAGAAAGTTAATTAGCTGTTTAAAGCAAAGGTGTTGGTGGCATATAGAAAATGCACGTCTGATATTGAATTTACAATGTCTACTATATGTTCGGATATTCTGGACAAAAACAACTCAATACTAGGGTACCGATTCTCTCTAACGACATAACAATGACGGTAAAATTGTCAAAGGGAAGTAACTGAGACTGACTTTTGGACTTCAATTGCATGCTTTCTCTTCCTTAAACACACAAAATGGGGATTTTTCCGCATAGCGGTGTAAACTGGCTTTTTTGAACTTCGTATTTGTAAAAGAATCGCATGAATAAATGGTAAACCGCAGTTGGCTTAAAATGTGTAAACTTCTGCAAAAAGTCAGTTCAGCAAGTCGGCCAGTCTTGAGTGGCGTCCCTCAGGGTAGTGTGCTAGGGCCAACACTATTTCTTATATTTATTAATGATCTGCCTGAACAGGCTAACACAACAGTCAAACTATTTGCGGATGACACAAAAACTTATAATATAATTTCCTCTATAGAAGACCAAGAAGAACTACAAAGAACAACAGACAAATTTTGTGACTGGTCAAATAATTGGGAATTATACTTCAATGAAAAGAAATGTAAAAGACTTCATCTTGGTTCAAATAACACCAATGTCAATTATTTTATAAAGGCTCGGGACCAATCTAGGGAAATCATTACAAATGTAACAGAAGAAAAAGATCTAGGTGTAACAGTGGATAACAAATTAAGATTTGACACCCATATAATTTCAAAAATAAATATTGCAAATCGAAACCATGGTGTTATACGTAGATCATTTACATACATAGATAAAACAGTTTTTCTACAGCTATACAAATCCCTTGTTAGACCACATCTCGAGTATGCCAGTCCTGTTTGGTCTCCTTACCCCAAGAAACATCAAATAGCCTTAGAAAATGTGCAAAGGAGAGCAACTAAACTATTACCAAGCATTAAAAATTTATCATACAGAGAAAGACTACTTCATTTGGGACTGCCCTCCCTGGAATACAGACGACAAAGAGCAGACATGATACAAGTTTATAAGATTCTACATAATTTTGATCAAACATCAAACAACCAACTACTAAGATTATCAACATATACAAAAACAAGAGGAAATAATCTGAAGCTTTATAAAAGGCAGTCAAAATCCTAAACAAGGAAATTTAGCTTTGGCATTCGTGTTGTAGAACCCTGGAACAATCTCCCGAACAGTGTTGTTATGTCACCTAATATTAATATTAATACCTTCAAGAGTAGATTGAACAAAGAGTGGAAGGATCATCCACATAAGTTCACACCAAGCTGCTACGCACCTACACAAAACAACCAAGAGAATCAAGAAACAGGAGGACCTTCAGAAGCTATACAGCTTTCCCTCGGTCCGGAGACCGCAAGTTAAGACCGTAAGTTAAGTCTGTTGTCTATGGCTGACAAATAAATTTGTGACTGAACAGTCTATTATTATCTATTATTATGTCACTTACCTTTTTAAAAAGTACGATATGTCAATGCAGGTGTTAAAAAATGATAAAATACTCATGTTCTAGATCATACCAGTTAAATAGTTAAAAAATGGTGATTGCAACAGAGCAAATCATGATATGAAATTCACGTCCGAAAGCATAGTGATCATATGTATCCCGCCCGATGGTTGTCTTCCCAAGCAAAGTTTGATATAAAAAATACTCTATATGGTGGCCATAGTCCGTTTCTCTGGTCAGTTCTGATGCACTTGGCCATTGCTTTCTTCACAATGTTAGACACTAGTGAATACAGACTTTGGCTTTTTGTTGGACCATGATTTCCAGAAGTTAGGCTAAGACGGCATCTTACGTACCCAGTTGCAAATAATGAATTCATAAAGATAGGCAATTAAAATGAATTATGATGCGTACAGTCTCTTTTTTTATACAATACAAATTGACGTATGCATGCAATACACTATGCTGCATAGGCACATTTCAAGCAGATACGTGTGCACTTTTACATCTATAGCTTAAGTTCACGCTTATCTAGTTGTGTAACACCACTTTCACGACTTCTATTTATTTCGTTGTTCTAGTTCATTTCATGATGTCTTCATTCACAATTCAGATACAGCTACAGAAACTTCTTTGCGGATTGAAACGACAATAACCTCGAAGGCAACAATGAAGAAACTGGGACTCGGTATTCAAAAAAAAAACAGACACGTCAGAATACCAGACGAGTGTTAATCTATCGAGTGAATGGACTCGGGAACTCTTCTCTCCAAGCGCCAGGTTTGTTATCAAATTGGACGAGTGTGACATGATAAGTATTGAAATGGTGAATAGTTGGTTTCAAAGATTTATGTTGGAAATTAAACGAAAGGATGGAAACCCTTACCAATAAAATACTCCTCATCTAATATTTAACGTAAAAGAATAATTTCGAGTTTATTCATGATTAACGGAATATTGCAGGACATTGGACGGTATCAAGAATCAAACAATTGATAGCGTCAAGAGAAACTTGGTATTGTTAAACCTAAAAAAGTAGCAGACGAAAGAAAGTGGTTGACACCGGCTGTGCTCGGTGTAAGTACTCTTTTCGGATTGATTAACGCTGCTTTTTTAATCATGGTAAAGTATAGAGTTTAGGGTTGGGGATGAAAAAAAAAAAACATCGACGCAGCAGCTGAAAAGTTTGACGATAAATTTTATCATTTAAATCAGAATGTCTAATTTTCACACCCCGTGTAGGGCAAAGTGTACAGGATGGTCTTGCAAAACGGCAAAACCTATGGCAGTGCTATCTTTTATAATGACCATGATGATGAAATTGGAACTCGTGAAAGTCACCCTAAAACTATAAAAATTAGCAGCCCACGAAGTAATAAAAAAAAAACTGAAGATATCGTTCCTTGAATTTATTGATAAAGTTCTCTGTCATTCCAGTAGCATAAAAATGGCGCATACAATACATTTGCACAAAAATAAATTAAAAGGCATGGAGGAACAGCCGACTTCAGACATACCAGCACAAGTACTGTCATTGGAAAAGTCATGTAGGAGGTAATAAGAAATTCGATAACTGTTCATATGAAACAGCCTGTCTTCCACAGAATAGAGCCTAACACGAATTAATGAACTGTCGGTCATGTACCGCGCAATTATTAAAAGTTCTGGAAAACTGAACTGAGAAATTGGACAACAAAATATGGTAGTGAGTCAATCTACTTAGATGCTCAAAAAGCATTCGGTAATGTGCCCTATAAGCGTAGAAGTTACAAAACTTTAACTTCAGAGATACTTTAGGCCTATTTACTAAAGCCAAGTTTTTGCAATGGATTATTAGTCTATTATTCTTAGTCTAATTCTCCATAATTTTATAAATTTTAAAGGAACACAACTTCTAATTGGCTGAACCAAATGGTTTAGCCAATCAGATGTTGTGTTTCTTTCAAATTTAGACAACTGTTGAGAATAAGACTGAGAATATTCTAAAGAATATATGTAGTGGATGAATACACCCAGGAGGACGCTTGTTCGAATCCCCAGCTCGGCTTATGTCTTTCCGAGAACTTATGGGTGATAATCAATGCGACAAGGTTCATTCCTCTGTTACCGCTGATCACTGTTTCAAAGGTGTTATGTGGGAAAGCAGCCAGCGGCGTAGGAAGAATATTGTGCGAATAAAAAGTAAAGAAACTCCAGGAAGGCATGGATAAGTGCATTTAGTTTAAACTTTATTTTTTTTTTTATTATGCTGATACAAATACACATGTAAAATAAAGGAAATGATACATGGTATAACAAAATTCAAAGGTTGACAGGTAGGATTGCAAAGTGCATTTGTCGCCGATATATAAATGAAATAATGTTAAACGGTGCTAAACACAATATAGGCCTCTATGTTTTCATATGCTTTTTCCTGGGAGGGGGTTTCCTTAAAACTTAAGATCATTCGGTCTTTGTCTGCGTATATCAATATTCTACGAAGATCTGGCTTGTCTGCTATGGCGCATCACTATCCCGTACAGGATAAATATTAATACGCGGTGCGTAAATTGCTGCTTAAAAAGTCCAGGCGGAAAGTGGGAATAAATAATAGGTCTGTTGAAAAATCAAGCCAGTTTCTCGCTTCAGATTTCTTAACAAACAAAATAATTTCAAACGGAGATTTTTTTTTTTTTTAAAATACAAATTCTTTACTGCAAATCTCTGTAGACAATTTCTAAATATTGACATGGGGAAAACTGGGATTTGTGCAACAGACTGACAACAAAAATAACGTTCCAATCTTGCTGGGCTTATACCTGGGCTTTTCCCCAAGCATATATGGGCTATGTTTATAAATGGCTGGTGCATAGGTTATATGCTAGCTAACCATGGCAGGATGAATCGTACGAGGTAGGGTTTAGTGAGTAAACGTATATTTTATTTTGAAATTCGTTGCATTGATTGCCGCCTGGAAAAGTAGTTCGGTTCTGTACCCAGAATGCCTATATCAGATAGGTTATTTGTTAGAAAAATGCAACCGAGCGGAGCATAATGTAGTTCGGTAATATTACATATTTTACGTGTATATAATTACTGTTAATGCGCATGTCTAGATATTCCCGCCTCCTCTGTAAGGCCCAGACTAGGTCCAGGCAGCTTCGCTTATTAAAGTTTGAACGTCGTACACGTATTGTGTTTATTCCATCTGTAGATATACGGTACCACACATGTGGACTATCCAAGAACTGACAAACGAAACAGGTAAAAAGTTACGAAGGGTTTCAAGATGCAATCGCACCTTTCCGTTCCTGTATTTTTTCGATGGCAATGAATAGCTGTTCAACCTCAAATGGACAGATAGTTTTAATCTCAAAAATATTATAGACCAAGATCACAAATTCCGCGTCCAGCCAGCAGGCTGTCCATTCTATTCTTGATCTACTTTGTATGCTAATGCACCTTAACCTTTACCACACAATCCCGTCTTTTAAAAACCCTGAGAAAAAAGGCTTTTGAAAATATTGTGGAAAAAAAGGAGAAAATGCTGGTAACCAGCATTTTCTCCTTTTCCCACAATGTTTTCCATCCAAACAAGAACAATTTAGTTAATGTGTCGTTTGCAAATGCTTTCAACTGGAAACTGTCTAAAATTTTGTTGTTTGGTAAAGGGTTTAGTCAACAATGGCGCTGAAAGGTTTGAGGAGAAAAAAATGGATACAAATTAAGTTTTTGGAAAATCCTGGTATTATACAGATGTAAACCTTTTGATAGGAAAAGGGGCAAACTCGGTTTCTGAAAAGAAGACAATGTACCTGAAAACCTTTACCTATGGTACATGTAGGCCTACATCTGAAGCAGATCTAGAGCTATATGGAGAAAATTCTTTTCTATTGAACAATTTAATTCATCACGATATTTTCTTTCCTGTTACCATTGCGAGATTCCGCCCCTCTTTTAGTCTTCACCAAACGAAAAAACTTTGGAATCAACCAAATTATTGGTAGACGACAAATTAAATGTGGCTCAAATGATGATTTTTGTCTTTGATAGGGCAGCAAACATTGTTTAAAAATAAAAAGGAGCATAGTGGTTACAAACATTTTCTCCTTTTCCTACAGTGTTTTCTAAATTCATCCTATCCCGTGTCGTTAAAACTCGGGATTGTATTGTAACATGTAAAGTCAAAGAAAACACAGATCTAGGCAACATTTTGCTGAATATTCATGCATTTTTTACAGAGACGAAGGGGGATAACCACGCTTGGATATCATCACAGAGGAGCAGGGCGCGTGAAATTGAGATAAACCAATCGCAGCAAATCAAGCTGTGACGTCACATAATCAAAATGGAGGTCACTAATTTCTAAATTGGTGAAAAACAACGATTGTTTCTACTATTCTAGTAGAATTAGGACACAAAAAGATTTGTTTAAAGTCATAGGGCTCATCTTTTTGAATTTTGAGGTATGCTATATTGTGAAATATTCTCTTCTTGATGTAATAACCAGTGGTTAGTAGCCTAAAACCTTATCTTGAGCGTGTTTGTTAATTTTGTGTATTGTTTGGCGTACTGGGTGGGGTAAAGTAACGTACAAGCAGAAAAGTGCGGTTGTTAAACACTTTTGATGCGAATATGCATGCTTTTCTACCAGTAAAGTATCATTTTGACAATCCGTTCGAATGACATTGAATAACACAGACAGTATCTGGTTGATTTTCATTTATTTAAAAGTGAACGTTATTTACCAAGAAATGTTTGTTGAGTAGTTTTAGAATAGAAAATTTTTTTAACAATTGGATATTTTCGTATATGTTACTGATACACAACAACCCACTCGTTTCTTTTTGCTTTCTTCTGTTCCATTGTACTAATCAACATAGACTGTGTGAACTTTTATGTCACACTGAGATTTATAGAGATTCATACATTTCAATCCTTAAACCCAAACAACAAAATTTTATACTCAAACAAAGTGAAAGAATTTGCAGACAAATTCAATTTTGCTTTAAAAAAAAAAAAAAAAAAAAAAAAAAAACTCTTTCATTGAAATGGTAGGGAAATTGTAGATTGTGGAGAAAATGCTGGTTATCAAGAAGTTTTTCATTTTCCCAAAATATTTTTAAATCCCCACTTCTTCAGCATTTTTGACACTCCGGATTCTAAAGGGTTAAGCACCTTTCAGAAGTTACAACTGTGGGCAGCCTACACCAAGATCAAACAGCATAAAATCTCCAGTCAGATATTTTATTATAAGTGTCCTCTTTGCTGAGATTCTGGATAAAAACAACCTATGAGCCATAATTATTTGGATCTTATTTCTAATATGTCTGTTAGGTATCTGTTAAGTAAACCTTTAACGAAAACTACCTTGCTTTTATGAACTCAAGGAAGTAGACTTTTGAGAGACGTGTGTTAAAAAAGAGACAAGCCAATAAACTTCCAATTTTCAAAAGAACACCATTTAAGTTTAGACCTAAAATTCACAATCCCAAAAAAGATGTACTCCGTGGACAAACAGAAAGTCAAATGCATAAATCAGCATTGATTAAAAAGCTGCAGACGGTCCAGCCACTGGGTTTGTAACATGAAAGATGCGAAATTTCATGTAATATTGATTGATGTTTGACATAGCACGGGAACATTGACGTTGCGTAACAGAGTTGATGTCACTTCATTCTTTTTAAATAATATGGCTGTAGTAATTCACGCTAAGAAAAATATTCTAGAGGAAAAAATGTTTGTAACCATTGAAAAAGGCAATAGCTGAAATATAGAACAATAGAGTGTTGTTTTTCATGGTGTTTCATGATGTTCTTTTGTTTGCTCATCATTTCGTGATGTTTTTTTGTTTGAATTGAATTGGCACTACAAACACTATTTACCATATTGTCCCGTATTGACACTCCTCCTGTGACTAACGCTTCCCCAGCTTTTTTCTCAATAACAATTGGCTTAACAGATGGCAAATCCATCAAAAAAGTTGAAATAGATTGGCTAGAATAAACTTAATTGTCAGCATCGACATAATCCTAATTACTTCACAAACAGATGTCAGTTGCATCTTACTATCTGAATATACATACACTTCCAATAGCATTATAAACTTCCTGCTTCACAAAGTCTGTCAACTTTGTTACAGTGTTCCCACACACATCTTTTTTAGGGAGTGCATGCACTCTCTGGAGGACAAGTTTGGGAGTACAAGAGAAATTCTAGGAGTGCTCTTAATGATGACAATTTTAGAGCTTCTGTGGAGGAAAGTAAGGGTCTTTTGTATGGAAAATTTGTTTTGATGAGTCTCACTGTGCAGTCATCTGTTCTTGAAAACAATATGAGTAATTTAAAAAAGAAGTTGCTTGTAAAGATTCCTTACTGGACCAAGTTCAGAGGGACAACTTACAACTAGATGGCCATTAGAATTTTCCATTTCACTGTCAATATCAGACACTAATAAGCTTTTACTTATTGTATTATGGAGAGATTTGGGTAAATTCACTGTTCAAAGACATTAATAAAGCTGAATAGACAGTTTGAAATGCCTGTGATGAGACAATGTCAAATTGATTTTTGTTGTGTCATGGGTTTTCACGTTTTTTGTAGCAATCTATTTTTTCATGCCAGTTAATTTTTGGAATAGTATTTCCACATGATTTGACAAATTTGTCAATTAGGGTAGCAAGTAACTTCAAAATCTGTAATTTTACACTAGAAAAGTGGAGTAATACCTTTTATACTTTTAAATAAATGACATAAAAACATGATTTGCGATGATAAACAGTGACCTTCATACTTGATACCAATTGTATACATCAGAGTTTAGATCTCAGTATTCTGCCGAGGCCGCGTATTTGCGATTTTCTCGCCAAAAAATTTAAAATGTCGCAAGAAAATTAAGTCAGAAGCGATTTTTGTCGCAGGGTAAATACATCGCATAAAGGGGAGAAGTCCACGTATTTTTCATGATGAAAGTAAATTTCATGATACTGTAACAAAAAGGTGAATCGGATTGGATGTTGGCACAATCAGGTGCGAGAAAACTCGCCAGTCGATCGTCGTACAAAGAATAAGTCATTCTTTTGTTTGCTTTTGCGTCTGCTTCGTGCAAAAATGGCTGAGCCACCGCCAAAAAAGCCAAGTACAATCTTAAATTTCTTTTTCAAGTCACGATCAGCATGTGACAAATGACAGTTCAATCCCAGATCTGAATCCCGTCCCACCTATGTCTACGGACACTGAAACACAGAAAAAAGTACCAGTATGAGAATTTGAGGATAAATGGCTTTCCGATTTTTCGTGGCTGGAATATGACCAGGAAAAAAATTTATGACTTGCAAATCATGTAAAAAAAAACACTGTAAGGATAACACATTTATTGAACAGAACACAAATTTAGAACTACTACCCTACACAGACAAGTCGAAAGTTCTGATTGCAAAGCAGCTCTCATGGCCGAATCCCTACATATTGATTTCAAAAAGTCAGTCGGAAAAGTTTTGAGTGAGAAAGAATCGGCCGTGATAGTGGCTTTCAAGTCTACATTTTTTGATGTAAAACAGACTATAGCCCTTAACATATATGACAAACTGCTGTCTCAGTTAAACTGTCCAAATGTAGGCAGTCTGAAAACTTCCAAATGTGTTGACTATACCTCAGACAAAACTGCTGTTGAGGTGTTGAAGATTTTGATTTTATAAAAGCCCTGGAACACTTGAGAGGGAGCAAGTCAAGGAATTTATTCTTGGCAAATTAGTTTTATTATCCTAACCAGAACTGTACATACTGTATAAAAGCACTGACTGCATTGTTTTTCACTTTGTAAAACTGTGTTCCTGAGTTTCTCAAGTTAATTTTCTAAAGACAGTTTGTCCAAGAAGACATCTAGCCTTGAAATAATAGTTGTATATAGTCAACAATAAAAGAAACAAGCTGAAATGCAAGGTAATTTATTTTTATCATTTAATTTCATGCTGTATATGATAATTTGTATATTTGTTCCCATGTTTCCCGAAATGTCTCCAACTTTTCAGGGTGAGTGAGACATTTGTCTCACCTTTATAAAATCCTTGGCAGAACACTAAGATCTTTAAAATATCATGTAAAGACATTACTTGTTGCCATAAGACTCGCAAGTGCTTCTGTTTTCGTGACTTTTTCTCTAACTTTTCCCAGTTGGCGCCAGTGGTGATTGACAGCCATGAAACCTATGTGTGCATGCACTTTTCACTTCACATTTTTGTGTGTGATTGTTCAATATAGTGTGTGAATCACGCAAATATGTGCGTGAATGGGAACCCTGTTGTTAGTAACTTAGAAAAACTTACATAAAGTGAAAAAATCAAAGACCACTGCCCAGTTTTAATCATGAATGCTATGTAATGTCCAAATGAATCATGATCAGCAGTAAAATCGATATTCTGATAAGATATAGCATGTTTCTCAAAAAACGATCACCTCACAATGGGCACTGACTAAAACCTGATCGGTCATGTAATTACTGTCCATGGAAAATTCTATGTTGTTTGCCTTTATGATTGATTGAATGGTATTTTAGGCCAGTTTTAACATTATTTCAGTCATATCAAAGCAACAGCTCAAATATTCATGTATTTCCTGCATTTTACTAGTACTAGGCTAGGGCTCTTAAGTGTCTTATCAAAGGACACTCCCACGAAAAGCCCAATGGATCCAGTGAGGCCCGAACCCAGGGCCGCTAGGTCATGAGTCATACACTTTACCACTGAGCTATGCAGGACCCATTGTTTTAACTTTATTAATTGTTCCGTCTTTCAGAAAATGTAACATCCCCAGGGGGCATTAAGAAAGGCACCAACAATAAGCCCTATAGAGTACAGTATGTCTCATCTGACGGTACTACCGTTGCACGACTTGTATTGCCCTAAGTATAGAAGTAATATAGAGAGAGGTTCTGGACTGTATGAAAAATGTTCTTAACCCTGTAACACTCAATCCCGAGTTTTAACAACCCTGAAGTAGAGACAGCTTTTGAAAACATTGTGGGAAAAGGAGAAAATGCTGGTAACCAGCATTTTCTCCTTTTCCCACAATGTTTTCAACATTTTTCATAGATGAACCCCATCAGCTGAGCCACATTCATTTTCATACTCTTAAAATGCTCTCAATATGGATAGGTCTGAAATTTTGTTGTGGTGTAAAAGGTTAAACACCTAGCCCATATTCTATAGAAAACCTTGTTTACTGTGGTGGAATTACATGCCTGTGTTACACTGTAACTTGATGTTGTTTGAGCTGGTGCATGGTCTGTGTTTTTGATAGCATTCAACGACTGGTACTTTTTCTCTGTAAAACTTGTCATTTGCTTGGACTTCCTTTGGAAATATGGAACTAAGGAACGGGGTCTTTTGAATCAAAGAAATTGCATTTAACACAGTATTTAGGCCAGGCCTTGTCATTGCTTGATTAATGTGCTATTTTGTCAGATGGCCTAAAAGAAGGTAAGAATAATGGGTCAGTTTGGTAAATCAAATATTGTCCATCATACAAGTTTCAGGTTGAATCTTATTTTCCAAGTTTTGATACTGTTTTCTGTCAATCTAGTTTATGATTTGCATACACTTAAATTGCATTAAGCAAGTAGTCACATTATCAGAATGGACAGTTTTACAGTAGAACATTTCAGTAGAAGACTGGTATGTTACTGATTATTGACAGGCGTTATGTTCAGAGTAGTCTGCATAAATTCTAAAGGCCTCTACAATCTTGTATAAGAACAGTAAAATAAATTGTGTACGAAAGAATGCTGGGAAGCATAGGTTGATCTTTTTGCTCTTCTGTACAAAGTAAGTCTTAGCCAAAAAAAATCAAGAATAATGGTAATCTGGTACATGTTGTATCGCCCGTAACTGTTGGATAGATGTTTAAGTCTAATGGCTTTTTTTTTTCAAGAATGCATCATTGTGGACGCGCAAATACTTATGACGGTGTTTACATTAGAGAGTCTGTAAGAAAGCTGGGGTACAAAAAGAAAATGGGACGAAATACTAGACACGTATCGATTTTACAAGAATACCATCAGTCTTTAAAGTGCTCGGAAGTAAAACGGTCATCGCTAATGTAAACAATATGGCTCAGTGAAAAAAATTGACATCATTCTTGCTGTCTGCAAGGAAAAGGGTCCTTGAACAACAAATAGATGATAAGATGCCTCTCCTAGCAGCGAGAAAAGAATTTGAAGACCCTGAAGCTTTACTGAAAATTGACTAAAAGAAATATGACTGATAATATGTTGAAAGCAGCAACATGAAATGCGACCAATGCATCAAAACAAACATTCAACCTTGTGTGGGTCTTTAAATACTGGTGTGGTCATGGTATCCCCAGTGTTACAATGTATGTGTCATCATGTAATAATACAGGTAATTAAAAGTTTCGGGTGAAGAAAAATCACAAAAATACACTTTGTGTCAAAAATAGTAGTTTTTAGGCCTATAACCGAACTTAATTACATTTTGTTGTGACCCCCATGAATTCCTGTATGACTCCCATTTTTAGCTCCACTGGCTGAAGGCATCAGGCTTATGTCATAGCCCAGTGTCCGTCGTGCATCCGTCCATCCATCTGTCTGTGTGTTAACTTTTATTTCAAACATCATCTTCTCTGAAACTACCCATCCAATTTTCATGAAACTTCACCGAAATGATCCTGCCATGGTCCTCTTCAGAATTATTTGAAAGAATTTGATTCCGTCAAAAACTCTGGTTGCCATGGCAACAAAACTGAAAAATATTGGAAATCTTTAAAAATCTTCTTGTTTGAAACCATAAGGCATAGGCCTACCAAATTTGGCATGTAGCTTTATGTAGTAGACCTCTATCATGTTTCTTCAAATTATAGCCCTGGTCAAAATTGGCTCTGCCCCAGGGGTCACAAGTTTTACATAGGCTTATATAGAGAAAACTTTAAAAATCTTCCTGTACCTAGCCATCAGGCCTAGAGCTACCAAAATTTGCATGTAGCTATATCTGGTAGGCCTCTACCAAGCGGGCCAAAATTTTAGCCCTGGGGTCAAAATTGGCCCCGCCGCAGGGGTCACAAATTTTACATGGGCTTACATAGTGACAATTTAAGAAGTCTTCCTATACCTAGCCATAAGGCCTAGAGCTACCAAAGTTTGCATTTAGCTTGATCTAGTGGGGGTCTACCAAATTTTGCATGATTATAGCATTATCTAGTGGACAACTACAAAGGGGGCCCAAGTTACAGCCCTAGGATCACGTTTGGCCCTGCATCAGGGGTCACAAGTTTTACATGGGTTTATGGAGTGAAACTTCAGAAACTGTCTTGTTACTAGCCATAAGGCCAAGAACTCCCAAATTTTGCATGTTATTCTTCTAATACACATATTCCAGGGCTTTAGTTAGACCCGTAAACCCGGGTTTTGACGCACAAAAATCTCCAAATACCCATTTTTGACACACAGAAAATTCCGATCAAGGGGTCATTTTGACCCCCCAAAATTTTCAGAGATACATCAAAAATTTTATATAACAACAATCATATCAAAAGATAATCATCTAAAAGGCATGAAAATTGCCAGAATGGTGTTAAACATCAATTAAACTGCTTCATATAATCAGCAAAGTGTGACCAGAAGGTGTTTAATGGCCTTGTTACCTATGATACGCATAGGTTGACAGCTGGCACTATCCTTATTAAAAGTGATAGACAGGGCAATAAATTCTATTTTGGTGTATCCTTTTGAAGTTAAGTATTGATGTATGGATATTGTAAAACATCTCCACTCGCCGATGTCCACCATTTTGCTGAACATTTGTACCCAATAATGATCGTACTTTCATTAATTTTATTAAAAACAGTAAGTTAATGAAAGTAACCTATGAAACTTATATCTGCATCTCATTTCACACAAAAAGATATCTTAAACTGTCCTTATGAATAAAAATAACTTGAATTATTCAGGCCCAAGAAAATTATAATACTTTACATATTTCTGGATGGTACTAGAAATTGGATAAATAAATCTTATCTTTATATCAGCAAAGTTTTAAAATGGAATTCCCAGTAAAATTTATTAACCATAATTTTCTTCTTGATTGCTTAGGTCAACAAGGTTTTAACCTTAGCCTCCTTAAACATATTGTGGGGGGGGGAGGGGGGGGGCGGTGTGGTCCTCTTTGAAATGTAAAATTTTACAAATCAATTGTTAATTTCACATCTTTATTGCAATATTAATGATAAGTCCAAAAACAACAACAATAAATTGTTGACTTTAGTCTCTTGAATTTTCCATTTTGACTCTTGAATATTTTGGTTTGACTCTTGTAAAGTTAGATTTGACCCCTAAAATTTTAGGGTCAAGGGGTCATTGACTCCTGATTTTCAGAGGCTAGCTAAAGCCCTGATATTCCCCATTTAGTCAGACTGTAGCCCTGGGGTCAAAGTTTTATAAGGGCTTATATAGTGAAGACTTCTCGACAATCTTCTTGTTTCTAACCATAAAGCATAGGACTAACAAATTTGGCATGTTTTGAGCCTTGGGATCAAAATTTGTCCCACTCCAGGGTTCACAAATTTTAGATAGGCTTACATGGTGAAAACTTAAAATATCTTTTTTTTATCCTTACTGTAAGGCCAAGGGCTATAAAAATTTGGCATGCTGATTCATATTGTAGACTTCTACCAAGATTGTTCCATCTTTTTCATTGAAACCACTCTTCCAATTTTGACCAAACTTTACAGATATCATCTTGCCATGATGTTCTTCAGAATGTCTTCAAAGAATTAAGTTCTGTTAAAAGCTATGGTTGCTATGGCTACAAAACTGAAAAGCAGGGTTCCCCCTGGCCTTTTTTTTCTTGCGCCACCACTTTCGCCAAATGAGAAAAGTTTGCGCCACATTAAAATAATTGGAGCCAGTTGGTGCCATTTTTAAAATGAAAGTACATGGGGTCGGCCAGGATAAAAAAATGGTTAATAAAATATCTTTTTTTTTTGTTTGTATCATGAACAACGAAATAAATGAGAAAACATTTTTCCATTTGATTAGTTCATTAACCCATATCTATATTCATTGCGTGAATATAAATCGGCAGCAGGTGCTTGATTTTCAGGGAAAATCCCAAGGTGAAAAAGGGGCATGCCTGTGCTTCAAAATGCTTTGATTGTTACCTGCTTGTTGTAAAGGTTCCCCTTTTGATAGTTACTAACTTGCCCAGGTTTTAAGTAAATATCTTAACTCTTTCCCAAACGACAAAATTTTAGATCGGTTGAAATTGAAAGCACTTGCAGACGAAAAAAATAAATGCGACTTTAAGATTGAAATTTGTTTTGGGAGGGGTAGAAAACATTGTGGGAAAAGTGTTTTCAAAAGGCTCCTTTCTTAGGGTCGTTAAAAGTCAGGATTGTATGGTAGAGAGTTAAGTAATAACAGAGGTATCCAAAAATTTCAAACTTGTTGCACGACGACGACGACAGGGCTACGGCAATATAACTCGACGTTGTATTCTTCAAAAACAGCCGAGCTAAAAATGTTGACTTGACCGTATTGAAAGCTCTGGCAGACAAGAAATTACTGAGTTATTTATAGATCAAGTGATAAATCTTGTCTTTTGAAAGGTAGAGAACATTTATGGGCAATAAGATCATAATTGTAATCTACCGATCATTGTTTACATTAAAAAAATAGCGACCGACTTCTTTAACTGAGAAAGGAATAATCGATCGCGAAAATTCCATGTTGCAAACATAAGTGGCGAGCCGACAAATCAGTTATCCCGAGGTCCAATCTTCTTTCATTGATGTGTTAATTACCGAATTTATGCATAATCCATCTAAAAATGATGTGGTCGTCGCTAAATACGAACCATAATGCCCCGTATGTGTCATGCATATAACACAGAATCAAAGTGTGGCTGTAGAAATTATGGATGGCGACTAAATCTCGTATGTGATTCCTGATTGGTTCGCAGTACTTCACGTTGTGTAAAAATTCTGTTTTCACACCCTTGGATGCAGATGGGGCATGGTGAAATTGACATTTGATTGATTATTAGCATTGCATGGTGTATATGCGTGTATTGTGTGTAATAGACAAATCACATGTAATATATGGACTGTTATTTAGATCACCTGCTGTGACGGGGTGTATAGGCGACACTTTACAAACTGCTTATGGATTTTTCAGTTATAGATACGTTTTCACACATTGAGGTGACGGGGACCAGTATCAAAATGTACGGCAGCCCGATGTGAAAAATAGCGGCGCCAGTCATTTTTGCCATTTGGCTTTTTCTTGCGCCACATTACAAAATCTATCGCAAATGGCGCCAAATGCGAAGCCCAGCGGGAACCCTGGAAAAGTATTGAAAAACCTTTAAAAATCTTTTCCAAATTTGAAAAGCTTGTATTTACTAACATCATTTTAGCTCATGAAAAAGATACTGTTTTTTAGCTCCACAGGCCTAAGGCCATCAAGCTTATCATCTCTGAAACTGCTTCACCCAATAAGTCACAAGCTTTACTTAGGCTAATATACTGTAGTGAGAACGTAAAAGGTCTTCTTGTTCCTTACCTTGAGTTACAGCTGTAATATTGTATGAGTAATCTAAATAACCTCTTCCAAAGTTATTCAAGTTATGTCAAAATTAGTCCTATCTCATGGGTCATAAACATGTGCTTATAGAAATTCAAAAAATCTTTTTGCTCCTAACTGCCAACCCAAGGGCTACCAAATCTGGATCACTTTTAATTTTTTTTTGAAATTAGCTTTGCATCAGGGGTCTTATGTCTTACAGAGGCTTCATACGGACGAAACTTGAAAATCACCCTATTTATAACCATACAGCATAGACTTGTATTATTTTGGCATGTTGCTTTATCTTTTGGACCTCTACCAGGGTTCAAGTAATTATAGCTCTTGGATCAAAAATGGCTTTGCCCTGCGGGTCTCATCTTTCACATGGGCTTTTACAGAGAAAACTTTGAAAGTCTTCATTTTGAAACCATTTGGCTCAGAACTGAAATGTTTAGTATTTATGGTTTATATTTATAAGCCAGTGTAGCGGTACAGGGCCATCATGGCCCTCTTGTTTATGACAACGGGGTCACAGGGAAAACCCTGGACCCCAAGAGAAAGCTTTCAAAAACCTGGTAAAAGGGGAAAATGCTGGGTCTTTAAAACTCGTCATTATGTGGTAAAGGGTTAAAGGAGCATAAAACTAGATTTTGGCAAAAAAATTTTTTGAGGGGGAGAAAGTCGATATTTTGTATGGAAAAATCATCAGGATGTTACTTTTTACTCGGAGTTGGGGGGGGGGGGGAGCAATAGAAATATTGCAAAAATAATTTGCCTCCACTGACATTTGAACTAAGAACCTTCAAAACCATAACTCATGACTTAACTCTCTACCACATAATCCTGAGTTTTAACAACCCTTTGTGCAGAAAGGCGTTTGAAAACATTGTGTGAAAAGGAGAAAATACTGGAAACCAGCATTTTCTCCTTTTCCCAAAATGTTTTCTACCATATCAAAGACAAATTTCATCAGTTGAGCTACATTTAATTTGTTGTCTGCAGATGCTTTCAATTTGGTCTAGTAACTTAGCTTAACTTGGCAAGCAGGATAGCTGTTGTCTTCCGTGTTCAAAATGTATTTAATATCCCTTGTTATGCAATAAATGCTATAATTGCAATAATTGCTGTCCAATTACTATTGAAATAGGGATACTTTTATAGCTAAAATACAAATAATTGGGTAATTCCTTGTGTTTTCTTCATGTATTTCTATCTAGTATCTATGTTTTAGTTTTAAAGCCATCTATGCATGCCAATAGGATTTACCAGTCTTTGTTCACTCTTTACCGAACCAACACAATTGTTAATGACCTTGAGGAAGAAGCCTTTTAAAAACACGGGTAAAGGAGAACCAGCATTTTCTCCTTTTCCACCATGTTTTCTACCCTTTGATGAACAAATTTCATGTTTTGAGTAAAATTTGTCATATGCAGCTGCTTTCAATATTTGGACAAGTGTAAATTTTTATCATGTGGTTAGGATTTATGATTTTTTAGAAAACTTGTGAAACAAAGTCTGGGTGGATGCCACTTAAACTCTTTACCAAACTTGTCCAAATGGAAAGTATTCACAGACAACAAATCAGATGTAACTTCAGTGGTGGGATTTGTCTATGATAGGTTAGAAAACATTGTGGGAAAGGGAGAAAAAATCCAACCTAAGTTACCCCTGGTTCTTTAACCCTCTCGGTGTCATAGCTCAATCTGCACAGCTTTTCCCAACCAAAGGGAAGTAAAACCCAAAGATTATCTTGCAGATTTCTGACAGAGATCTTATCTTTAAGGAAGTTCTCTCCCTTGTATAAGTTTTTAAGCACAATTGTTTGATAAAAATAGCCGATTCACTGATTACCTCTATACCAGTGTTGTACTGAATAACTCTGGGTTTACATATCAAGGTATCTCCTATAGTATTAACACTTTGAGAGCTCTAGAAATGGAACACAAATTTTCAGTCAGTAAAAAGACAGCAGATGTTGCAAGTTTGTGGCTTCATAGACTGGAATATCTCTCAAAGTATTAGACAATGTAGGTGCAAGATCAGACAGCACATCCTGTGCAGTCTGATCTTGGATTTACACTGTCCTCATCAGCATCTACAGTAGTGCTTGGTGCTCGAAGGGTGAATGCGGTAAATATGTTAAAAGTTGTATGTTTATAAATGGATAGATCATATTTTGTTGGGGTTTCCGAAGTGGGACACTTTAGAATAAATACAGCAGTTTGGATTAAAAACCTGATATTTGTAATATGTAAGTAAAACTTCTTGAATTGATTTGGATTATTTCTTGGATGTTTTTTTGTTTTTTAGTTAAAAATGCAGTGACTTCATAATGTATCTGTCGAAAGATATTGGCTATTTTAGACATAGCTATCTTGTATCTAGTACAATGTGACATAAAGAAATATTTTAAGGAAGGAACTTTTCTTTCTTTGAATGATACTGAAAATATTGTGGCAAGCAGTTACTGATAATTCTCCTGTATGTTTTCAAAATCTGCCTAATGGATCGAAGGCCTGATATTTATGATGAGGTATGAACTGGTTAGAGACAGCCCTGAAACATGTACCTGATTACAAAATTAAATTTTGGGACTTGTAAGACATAGTGAAAGTATGATGATGGTTTCCAACAATTTTCCCAGAATATTTTATACTCCTTCACCGTCACACTTCACCATTTAATTCTCATTTGAATTATTGTCTGCCTAAATGGAAGTCCTTTTGTTATCTAGAATTCCTTCATTTACCTCTTTACCAAATGACAAAATTGTAGACTTGTCCAAAGTCGAAAGCATTTGCAGACGACAAATGTTGCTCAATAGATGGATTTTGTCTTTAATATGATAGAAAACATTTTTGGAAAAGGAAAAAAATGCTGGTTACTAGCATTTTCTCCTTTTCCTACAATGTTTTCCAAAGCCTTCTCTGCCAGGGCTGTTGTGTGGTAAAGGGTAAAATGGAAATTCTTCAGTCATCTAGAATTCCTTCATTTAAATGAAAGTTCTTAAGTGAACTAGAATTCCATTGGCTCTCTAAAAGCCCTTTAGTTTTCTAGAATTCCTTCAGCTATCTGGAAGTCTTTCGGTCATCTAGAATTCCTTCCGCAAGACGGAAGTTCTTCAGTTATCTAGACTCCCATTGGTTATCTAAAAGTCCTTCAGTTTTCTAGAATTGAATCTCTTTGACTATCTTAAAATCATTTGGTCCTATAGAATTTCTTTGGCTACCTGGAAGTTCTTCAGTAAGTGTATCTAGAATTTCTCGGCCATCTGCAAGTTCAACGGTTATTTAGAATTCCTCTGCTTTTTGTAAGTTCTTCAGTTATCTAGAATTCTTCAGGCTATCTGGAAGAACTACAGTTATCTAGAATTTCTTTGGCAGGAAGTCCTTCCGAAGTCCTTCGATCATCTATACTGGTAATTCCTTCGGCTATCCGGAAGTTCTTCAGTTACCTAGAATTCCTCTGCTTTGTATAATTAAGTCCTTCATTTATCTAGAATTCCTTTCCTTCATTTATATAGAATTCTTTAGGTTATCTGGAAGTTCTTCAATTATCTAGAATTTGTTAGCCTATCTGGAATTAAAAGAATTCCTTCAGCTATCTAACAGTCCTTCAGTTACTTAGAATTTCTTTGGTTATGTAGAAGGCCTGCACTTGTCCAGTATTTTTTTCAATTATCTGAAATATTCCTGCAGTTATCTGGAAGACATTGCTTTCAGTAGAGTTCTATCCGTTCATCTATCTGCTGGCCAGTCATGTCTTCTCGATATGTCCTAAACCTCTTGTCCTATTTTAAAGTATTTGAAATATTTCAAACATGTGTCCACCTTGATTTAACAATTTGCAGAGTGGAGGTTTCACATACTAGAAAAGGTCACAGCAGGTGTTCAAAGGTCATTTGGGGGAATACATGTTTTCAAGCAAAACAAAAAAACACTTTCCTTATTGTTTTCAAGTGCTGTTTCAACTGCAAAGTCATCAGAACGGATTTATCAAATGGTTGTTATCCTAAGAGTTATCCCAAAGCCATTGAAGTGCCCTTTTTTGTCCCTGCAGTTGACACGTTTTAGAAACAGACAGTTCTGTATTAGAACCAATTTCTCTTTCTTTTCGGCAATTTTTCGCCTGTCACCTCTGGTGCATGTGCCACTGACTTGGAAAGTAAGTTGTGTCATTACTGGTGTGAAAAAACCAGGAAACACATGCGTAGGTGCACAGACCGTGGTGATATGACCTAAGCTGTTAAAATAGCATTAAACCCCAGTTCAACCAATCAATCAGAACTAATTTCTCAACTTCCAAACTATTTTCTGTATTCTTTAATAAGATTAAACTTTTGATAATCTGCAGAAATTAATGTTTTTCCTTTGTGTTGCTTCCATCAGTTTTTGGAGGTCTAAAATCAGCCTTGATCATGATTATTTAACCCTTTTCCAAACAATCCTGTGTTTTTTACAACATAGAGGAAGAATGAACCTTTTGAAAACATTGTGGGAAAAGAAGAAAATACTGCTAATCAGCCTTTTCTCTTTTTCCCACAATGTTTTCTACCCTGTCAGAGATAATTACAATCATTTTAGACAGTTCTTATTTGTTGTCTGTAAAATTTTAATACTTTCAATGTGGATCGATCCAAAATTTTGTCGTCTGGTAAAGAGTTAAATCTTTCAAATGCAGGTGATAGGGAAGAGATGATATTGGTTTTTCAGCTATAATAAAAATCTACGGTTCAGATGCTTTATTGATATTCTGCAGGGCATAAGTAAAAGGGTCCTGTCTCCTGTCTGAGAGACTCTGGTCAGCCAGGATAGCTGTAGCAGTGAGTAAGAAGTGAAACTTTTGGCTCTTTACCAAACAAAAGGATTTGAGATTAGACCAGATTGAAAGCATTTGCAGACAACAAAGTAAGTGTAGCTCAAATGATGATTTCTGTCTGATAGGGTAGAAAACATTGTGGGAAAAGGAGAAAATGCTGGTTACTTTTAGACATGGTCTACTGGCCAACTAAAAATAACTAATGGTCCTTTGGATGAGATGTTAAATCTGTGTCTTGTGTAATAGTGCTATACGCTGAATATGTTAAAGAACCAGGCTTATGTAAAGATAGGTTTCGTCCTGTACCTTTCTCTGTCCCTGCTAACATAACCGACAGCCGAGGGTGTTGCCCATATGGACAACTTATGGCAATGACAAAAAAGATGTGGAGATATATAAATTCAGAACTTTCAAATCAACATGTAAGATCTTCTTTACCTCTAGTGGTCAGGGAGGTCTACCAGATGACAAAATTTTAGATTTGTTCAATTTCAAAATGTCTGCAGACAAAAAAGAATGTGGTTTAAAATGGTGACATTTTCCTCTAAAGGGTGAAAAGCATTGTAGAAAAAAGAGAAAAATGCAGGTTACCAGTATCTTTTTTCCCAACAGTGTGTTCATAAGTGATAGTTTCCCAGGGTTGTGAAAATTTGAGATTGTTTCATAACTGGCTTTCATCATCATGGTTTGATTTCTGCTGACAAAGAACCCTATTTCAGCTAATTAAGTTAATGCTGCCTCCATGATGGTAGTGCCCTCCAATATATTACTTACTCCAGAGGCCTCTGGGCAACCCCAACCCTGACCAGACCTTAGCATAAAATTGACCACTTGAGTGCCAACTTCCAAATGCAGCTTCCTGAAAACTTTTCAAATGCAGACTGACAAAAGTTATTGATGGTCGATTTTTTATTAATAAACTTACTGGTATGGCATTGACATAATCCTATTTACTTCACAAATTGAGATCATTAAAACCTGACCATCTGAATATACAATATGGTACATTTTGATAACATAATAAACTTCCAGTAATACAAAATTTGTCAACTAAGTTGGAAATACTTTGAGAAAGTAAAATATTGAAGGCATGTGTCCCACATTAATCATGAATACTATTTAATGTTGGAATGAATCATGATCAGTGTTAAAATTGATATTCTGTAACTGTTAATACAGCAGATTTTTCAAGTGGCGATCGCTTCGCAGTCAGCACTGACTAAAGCCTGGATCAAAGTACCTGACTTAACTGTTCTATATGATGGCACTTAGATTTCGTGAAATTGGCTATGAAGTAAGAGAGAATGAAATCATCTTCCTCTTGTCCACAAGGCAGTGTGAATGTTGTCCTTGAAAATTTCTTTATAAATCTTTCCTCTTTCATTGTCCCCTTTCAGAAAATGTAACAGTCAAACACCTCCACCCAACCCAACTGATGGCAAAGGTATCACTATGTGAGAAACCGGCTGTATTTAATGCAGACTACCGATTTTACCTTATTTGGACATTTAATAGCATTCACCATTATTAGGGGACACTAATCCTTGTTACTTTCTCGTAAACTAAGTTAACTCTTTACCAAACGACAAAATTTTAGACTAATCCAAATTAAAAGAATCTGCAGACGACAAAATAAATTTGACTGAAAAATTGAAATTTGTATTGGGAAGGGTAGAAAACATTGTGGGAAAAAGAGAAATTGCTGGTTACCAGCATTTTCTCGTTTTCTCACAATGTTTTCAAAAGGCTTCTTTCTCAGGGTCGTTAAAAGTCGGGATTTTGTGGTAAAGGGTTAAAGTTCTTTGAAGTGAGTTGTCATATTTTATGTTACTGGAATTTTAATGTTATCCAAAGTGTAACACTGTTAGTTCATTCCAGCTGATTTAGTTAAACTTTATCGATGGATTGGCTGTCTGGTAAACCCACTTTCAGTTTTAAAAAAAACTGAGGAAGCATTTATTAGAGGGGAGCCTCAATCAGTGACAATACAGTATCTAAAAAAGGAAACAACTGTAGAAACATTGTGGTATATAGATAATGGGTATATATATTCTTTTTTTTCAGAGCAGTTACATGAGGCTGTGCATGAAAGACCACAAACTTCTTATCTGCGAAGTATCAAAAGAATGGTACAAGGTAGGTGTACATGTATGTACAGAGGTGCAATTTTCCCTCCTTTTAGACAATAAACATTTGAACATGTGATGCTCAAACTGAAAATGCAAAACTGCCTCAGCTCAGAAGGATCAGTCAGCATCATTCTTAGTAGAACTTTGCAATATCTTTACCAAAACCTATGTTGTGGGGAATCATTGTAAATTTTCTTGTCCAGAGAATGGATATGAGTATCCACAATATAGGTTTTGTTAAAATTTTCAGAATGCTGTTTTTTAGCTCTTTACAAAACAAATCCATTTTTTTATGACCTTGAGGGGTCCTGCATGACTCAGTGGTAAAGTGTATGACTCTTATCCTGGAGGCCCCGGGTTTGAGCCTTACTGGAAGCAAGACACTTCAGAGCAAAAGTCTAGTACTGGTGAAACCCAGGATGTACATGAGTATTTGAGCAGTCTCCATTTTATGACTGAAGTAACTCTGAAAGCGGTGTAATACACAATTCAATTAATCAATCCATATTATGACCTTGCAGAAAAGGGCTTATGAAAACATTGTTGGAAAATGATAAAATGCTGGTCACCAGTTTTCAAAATTGTGAGAGTCTAAAGACAAAACATGTCATTTTAGCCACATTTAACCCTTTACCAGACAACAAACCTTTAGATTGGTCCAAATTGAAAGCAAGGTCCTGCATTGCCCAGTGGTAAAGTGTGGGACTTTTGACCTGGAGGCTCCAGGTTTGAGCCTCATTGGATCCACTGGGTTTTTAGCTCACCTGAGCACGAAGTGCTTAGTTGAGGTATTGTGATGGGTCATTGTCCGGCGTCCATCTGTCCGTCTGTCCACAATTCCTTTAAACATCTTCTCCTCCAAAACCGCTGGGCAAATCTTGATGAAACTTGGCAGGGATGTTCCTTGGGTGAGGCTCTACCAACGTTGTTCAAGAGATTGAATTCCACCCAAAACTCTGGTTGCCATGGCAACAGAAAGGCAAAAAATAGGAAAATCTTTGAAAATCTTCTTCTCTGATTCTAGAAGGCTTAGAGCTTTGATATTTGGTATGTAGCATCTCCTAGTGGACCTCTACCAAGTTTGTTCATATGATGCCCCTGGGGTCAAAACTGGCCCTGCCCCGGGGGGTCACAAGTTCGAACATAGGAACAAAGAAGGAAAACTTTAAAATTCTTCTTCTCTGAAACTGGAAGGCGTGGAGCTTTGATATTTGGCATCTAACATCTCCTAGTTGACCTCTAACCAGGTTTGTTCATATGATGCCCCTGGGGTCAAAACTGGCCCCGCCCCGGGGGTCACAAGTGTCAAACATAGGAACAAAGAAGGAAAACTTTAAAATTCTTCTTCTCTGAAACTGGAAGGCGTGGAGCTTTGATATTTGGCATGTAGCACCTCCTAGTGGACCTCTACCAATTTGTTCATTTGATGCCCCTGGGGTCAAAACTGGCCCCCGCCCCAGGGGTCACAAGTTTTGAACATAGGAACAAAGAAGGAAAACGTTAAAAATCTTCTTCTCTGATTCTAGAAGGTGTAGAGCTTTGATATTTGGTATGTAGCATCTCCTAGTGGACCTCTACCAAGTTTGTTCATATGATGCCCCTGGGGTCAAAACTAGCCCCGCCCGGGGGGTCACAAGTTTGAACAAAGGAACAAAGAAGGAAAACCTAAAAATTCTTCTTCTCTGAAACTGGAAGGCGTGGAGCTTTGATATTTGGCATCTAGCATCTCCTAGTGGACCTCTACCAAGTTTGTTCATATGATATCCCTGGGGTCAAAACTGGCTCCGCCCCGGGGGTCACAAGTTCGAACATTGGAACAAAGAAGGAAAACTTTAGAATTCTTCTTCTCTGAAACTGGAAGTCGTGGAGCTTCAATATTTGGCATCTAGCATCTCCTAGTGGACCTCTACCAAGTTTGTTCATATGATGCCCCTGGGGTCAAAACTTGCCCCGCCCCGGGGGTCACAAGTTCAAACATAGGAACAAAGAAGGAAAATTTTAAAATTCTTCTTCTCTGAAACTGGAAGGTTTGGAGCTTTGATATTTGGCATCTAGCATCTCCTAGTGGACCTCTACCAAGTTTGTTCATATGATGCCCGTGGGGTCAAAACTGGCCCCGCCCCCGGGGGGTCAAAAGTTCGAACATAGGAACAAAGAAGGAAAACTTTAAAATTCTTCTTTTCTGAAACTGGAAGGCGTGAAGCTTTGATATTTGGCATCTAGTATCTCCTAGTGGACCTCTACCAAGTTTGTTCATACGATGCCTCTGGGGTCAAAACTGGCCCCGCCCCGGGGGTCACAAGTTCGAACATTGGAACAAAGAAGGAAAACTTTAAAATTCTTCTTCTCTGAAACTGGAAGTCTTGGAGCTTCGATATTTGGCATCTAGCATCTCCTAGTGGACCTCTACCAAGTTTGTTCATATGATGCCCCTGGGGTCAAAACTGGCCCCGCCCCGGGGGTCACAAGTTCAAACATATGAACAAAGAAGGAAAACTTTAAAATTCTTCTTCTCTGAAACTGGAAGGCTTGGAGCTTTGATATTTGGCATCTAGCATCTCCTAGTGGACCTCTACC
Organism: Tridacna gigas; assembly: GCA_945859785.2. Taxonomy (NCBI): domain Eukaryota; kingdom Metazoa; phylum Mollusca; class Bivalvia; order Cardiida; family Cardiidae; genus Tridacna; species Tridacna gigas. The sequence continues at coordinate 45,445,975 of OX244038.2, forward strand.
AAGTTTGTTCATATGATGCCCGTGGGGTCAAAACTGGCCCCGCCCCCGGGGGGTCAAAAGTTCGAACATAGGAACAAAGAAGGAAAACTTTAAAATTCTTCTTTTCTGAAACTGGAAGGCGTGAAGCTTTGATATTTGGCATCTAGTATCTCCTAGTGGACCTCTACCAAGTTTGTTCATACGATGCCTCTGGGGTCAAAACTGGCCCCGCCCCGGGGCTCACAATTTCTAACATAGGAACAAAGAAGGAAAACTTTAAAATTCTTCTTTTCTAAAACTTGAAGGCATAGAGCTTTGTTATTTGGTATGTAGCATTTCCTAGTGGACCAAGTTTGTTCATATGATGCCCGTGGGGTCAAAACTGGCCCCGCCCCCGGGGGGTCAAAAGTTCGAACATAGGAACAAAGAAGGAAAACTTTAAAATTCTTCTTCTTTGAAACTTGAAGGGCGTAGAGTTTTGATATTTGGTATGTAGCATTTCCTAGTGGACCTCTACCAAGTTTGTTCATACGATGCCCCTGGGGTCAAAACTGGCCCTGCCCCGGGGGTCACAAGTTCTAACATAGGAACAAAGAAGGAAAACTTTAAAATTCTTCTTTTCTAAAACTTGAAGGCATAGAGCTTTGTTATTTGGTATGTAGTGATCCTGTTCTAAGTTTGTTAGCCCACCTGAGCACAACATGTTCAGTCAGTTCGAAATTCGGTCACCTGGGGTCATAAACTAGGTCACTAGGTCAAATTAAAGAAATACCTTGTGGGCACTGTAGAGGCCACATTCATTGCTCAAATGACCTGAAATTTGGTCAGAATGTTTGTCTTGATAAAAGCTTAGATGAGTTTGGATTTGGGTCACCTGGGACCATAAACTAGGTCACTAGTTCAAATTAAAGTAATACCTTGTAGGCACTCTAGAGGCTACATTTTTGGCTCAATTGACTTGAAAATTGGTCTGAATGTTTGTCTTGATAAAATCTCACATGAGTCCGAATTTGGGTCATGTGGGATCTTAAATTAGGTCACTAGGTCAAATTAAAGAAATACCTTGTGTTCACTCTAGAGGCCACATTTTTGGCTCAATTGACTTGAAAATTGGTCAGAATGTTTGTCTTGATAAAATCTCACATGAGTCCAAATTTGGGTCATGTGGGGTCTTAAATTAGGTCACTAGGTCAAATTAAAGAAATACCTTGTGTGCACTCTAGAGGCCACATTTATTGTTCAGTTGATTTGAAAATTGGTCAAAATGTTTGTCTTGATGAAATCTAAGATGACTTTAAAATTTGGTCACCTGGGCTCATAATCTAGGTCACTAGGTCTAATTAAAGAAATACCTTTAGGGCACTCTAGAGGTCACATTTCTTGCTCGATTGACTTGAAAGTTGGTCAGAATGTTTGTCTTGATGAAATATTGGGTGACTTTGAAATTGGGTAAGCTGGGGTCATAAACTAGGTTACTGGGTCAAATTTAAGAAACACTTTGTGGGCACTTTAGAGGCCACATTTATTGCTCAATTAACTTGAAAACTGTTCAGAATGTTTGTCTTGATAAGTTTTTTGATGTGTTCTAAATTGGGTCACGTGGGGTGATAAATTAGGTCACTAGGTCAACTTATGGAAATTCCTTGTGGACGCTCTATAGGCCACATTTTAAGCTCAATTGACCTGAAAATTGGTCAGAAATTGGATTATGCATGTTGAGTGAATTTCGCCTATTGACTCAGGTGAGCGTCCAGGGCCATCATGGCCCTCTTGTTCATGGTAGTGCCCTTGGGCAAGACGCTTCAGAGCCCTAGCCTAGTACTGGTGGAATCTAGGTAAAACATGAATATATAAGCTGTGGCCATGATATGACTGAAATATTGTTGAAAGTGTTGAAATACTGTTGAAAGCAGCGTAAAACACCATCCAATCAATCGACCAAATTGAAATAATTTTCAGATTCAATTTGGCTAAGATGATGGACTATGTATCTGAAAAATAAGAAAACATTCTGGGAAAAGGAGAAAATGCAGGTTACCATCTTCTCTCTTCTTATTGCACAATGTTTTCAAATTTGTCTTGCCTCAAGAGTCGTTAAAACTTAGGATTTTGTGGTTAATGGTTAAATTAAAGTTCTTCAGTTGTCTAAAATTTCTTGAATTGACCCTTTACCACACGACAAAATTTTATACTTGTCTAGTTTGATAGCATTTGCAGACAATAACTTTGACACGGCTCATATGGTGAGATTTGTATGTAAAAGGACAGAAAACATTTTGGGAGAAGGAGAAAATGCTGGCTACCAGCATTTTCTCCTGAGTTTCCCATAAAGTTTTCAAAAGGAGTCTTTCCTCGGGTCATTAAAACTCAGGATTGTGTGGTAAAGGGTGAAAATGGAAGTCCTTTGGTTATCTAGAATTCCTTCTACTCTCTGAAAGTTCTTTAGTCATCTAGAATTACTTAAGCTGTCTGGAAGTCCTTTTAAGACATTGTTGGAAAAGGAGAAAATGCTCCAGAAATCTTTATTTACTCCTTTTCCCACAATGTTTTTAAAACTCGTCTTTGGCAAAGATGTTGGAAGTCTGGATTGTTTGTTGAAGAATTAACCCTTTACCACACAATCCGGGGTCTTAAGTACCTTAAAGAGAGGACTTTTGAAAACATAGTAGGAAAAGGAGAAAATGCTGGTAACCAGCATTTTCTCCTTTTTCCACAATGTTTTTTTTCACTGTCAAAAAAAAACTTTGGTTTATTCGTATCACTTTAAAATTTGTCGTCTGCAGATGCTTCGGACGAGTCAAGAATTCTTTTGCGGGGCAAAGAATTAATGTGCTGTATTGTATGCAAATGCCTTTGAAACAGACAAGTAAAGAAAATTTGTTGTCCGGTAAGGAGTTTACGTATACGATATATTCTGTATCGGCAGCCCAGCATTATAATTCAAAAAGCTTCATTGATTTTATGACTGTTTGAACTGAACAACTTATGTCAATAGGAATATCATAAAAAAAATGGTAGATTTCTTGTATACAATATAGCATATAATACATTGTGAATTACCTGTACTTGTATTTCCAATTTTTAAAACTTGTAGTGAATTGAAATGATGACAGACAGAACATTTTACTGATAGACTTTGGCCCTTTACCTGTTAACCCTTTACCGCACAATCCCGACTTTTTAACGGCCCCAAGAGGGAGACCTTTGGAAAACATCATGGGAAAAGGAGAAAATGCTAGTAACCAGCATTTTCTCTTTTTCTCACAATGTTTTCTACCCAATCTTAGACTGAAATCATCATTTGAAAGTATTTGCAGGTAACAATTTAAATGTACATGGCAAAGGACTTCTGAAAAATTGTGGGATAAGGAGAAAATGCTGATGTCCAGCATCTTCTCCAATTCCCACAATTTTTTCTGTCCTTTCTAAGGTAAATCTTATCATTTTGATTTTTCGAAGCTCAAGACTTGTCCATATTAAGGTAAGACCTGTGTAATGGAAAACAGCTATTTCCACTAAAATATCATCCTGCAAAATTAGCTATAATTAAAGATGAGTATTATTGAACTACTTTCACCGTTTCATTTTTTCCATTTTTTCCTTTTTTGAATTATCATTTATAAATTTAAAACCGCTATATTCTCAATTGAAAAAGAGATAATAATTACCTCCCTTTTTAGAAAACAAACAAAAGTATCCAAAAAAAGTTTCAAGATAGACATAAACGGAATTTCTGATCCATTAGAAATGTGCAAAAATATTATTTCGGCATAAATCCTTATTTATCCTTATTATACCCCCCAAAACTCTGTTTGGGGGGTATATAGGAGTCAGCTTGTCGGTCGGTCCGTCCGTCCGTCGGTCTGTCCGTCGGTCGGTCGGTCGGTCGGTCTGTAGCTTTTTGTCCGCTCTATTTCTCATAAACTACTGGACGAATTTTATTCAAACTTCACAGGTAGACTCAGTATCAAGCAGAGATGTGCATATGAAATGTTGGTTATGGTTCACTGATTTTTCACTGAGTTATGGCCCTTTCATGAAATTTCTTGTCCGCTCTTTTTCTCATCAACTATTGGACAGATTTGGTTCAAACTACACAAGTAGACTCAGTATCAAGCAGAGACGTGTATATCCTATTTTGGTTATGGTTTATTCAGGTTTCATGGAGTTATGGCCCTTTGATGATTCTGGACACCGTCGGTCGGTCTGTAGCTTTTTGTCCGCTCTATTTCTCATAAACTACTGGACGAATTTTATTCAAACTTCACAGGTAGACTCAGTATCAAGCAGAGATGTGCATATGAAATGTTGGTTATGGTTCATTGATTTTTCACTGAGTTATGGCCCTTTCATGAAATTTCTTGTCCGCTCTTTTTCTCATCAACTATTGGACAGATTTGGTTCAAACTACACAAATAGACTCAGTATCAAGCAGAGATGTGCATATCCTATTTTGGTTATGGTTTATTTAGGTTTCATGGAGTTATGGCCCTTTGATGATTCTGGACAAGTTTCTTTCAAACTTCATGGATAGACTTTGCACTCGGCAAAGATGTGCATATCATAAATTGTTCTTAGTTAATTAAATAAAATTTCCAAGAGTTAAGCCCTTTTTTGTCGTTCTCTCTTGATAGATTCCTACACCTGTAGATAGTTAACAGTAGACTTACCATCACTAACCATCACTAGTAAGTTTTCATGTCACTTCACTTATGTCATGTCATGTCAATTTCATCTTTTCATCGGAAGTTTACTCAAATATAAGACAGATTAATCTTTCAGATATGTTTGGAAAAGGAGAAAATGCTGATTACCAGCACTTACTACTTTCTACACAAAATTGGAAAGATTAATCTTTGCAGTTACTTGGGAAAAAAATGAAATGATGATTACAAGCATTTACTACGTTCTCCACAACTATTCCAAGTCTTCAACTTGTGATGTGTTAAAATAGATACCAATACCATACGGAAACTAACGAAAGCAACATTTTTTGCGGTTCCGCTTCGGCTTCGCTGCGGTTTCAGTGCATTCCGTATTATATGACTAAAAAGGAAAACATTGTAAACATCGTGAGCAATGGCTTCTGTATTTACAATGTTTTCTTAAGTTTATTACTTTCGGTTCAGTTCAGTTACTATTACGGTTCCGATTCGGTTCGGAGGTTGCTTTCGTTAGTTTCCGTACTGTATAAGTAAGATGTAGAGTCTGGTCAAAAACATTGCATGAAAAGACATTTTTTGTCTGCAAAACCTTTTCATTTAAACCAATCTCAATTTGTCCAGCTGGTAAAAAAAAATGTATCAAGTAAGTTTTATTCTCTCCAAGTCTTTAGTCTGTAACAAAGAGTAATTCTTTGGCAAGAAGCCATTGCAGGATATTCATCACCTTCAGTGATAGCTCTGGTATAATTGACTCTCCAGTCACTTATTTTGCATTCCTGTGACATTAATCTGTTTTGTGACAAGGAGCTGTTGGGGGGTATGATCACGTTTAGTGATAGCTCTAGTTTAACTACCAATTATAATTTTTGCCCAATGTTCACCGGAAGTGCATTACACAGGTCTTACCTTAAAAGCATTAAATTTTGTGGACAAAAAATGTATAATGTAATTAAACAATGGAATTTTTGCCTTTGAGAGCATAGAAAATATTGTGGGAAAAAAAAGAAAATGCTGGTTTCCAGCACTTACTCCTTTTCCCACAATGTTTTCTGCCCTTTCTAAGACAAATCTTATCATTTGAGTCACATTTGTCGGCTCCAACTGCTATGAAGGTGCACTTGTGTAACTTTCATCATTCAGTAAAGAGTTGAATTCATGGTTACGTAAATTATACAAGGAAATTTACAAGTTGTCTGCAGCACATTTTTTTCATGGGTTAATGACTTCTCTTGCCAAATGTTTTTACTCTCTGAAGAAAGAATCCTTTTGGAAACATTTTGTGAACAGGGGGAAAAAAAAAGGAGGTAGCCGGTCATTATCTCCCTTTTTCCACAAGGTTTTTTTTTTTCCTAGTCTTTCATAAACACATCCCAGCCTTTTTAACCATATTTTTAGTAACATTTAACCCTTCGGGTTCAAAATTACTGAAACTGACCTTTTTTAATTGGGAAAAACACCAGAAATATTGTGGTTTCAAGGCTACTTTGGCCAGGAACATGTAATAGAATAGCAGACAGTTTAGATTCAAATGGGACTGCACATTCTGTGCAGCCTGATCTTAATCTGCACTATCCCTCCAAAAAATTACTGTCTTCGAATTCTTTAAGTATTGACTTTGGTGTCTGGTAAAGAGTGAAGAAACACATACATGTAACATAATTTATCCCCTTACCACATAATCCAGACTTTAACCCTTTACCAAACAATGCCGACTTTTTACGACCCTGAAGAAGAAGCCTTTTGAAAACATTGTTGGAAAAGGAGAAAATGCTTGTGACCAGTATTTTCTCCTTTTCCCACAATGTTTTCTACCCTATCAAAGAAAAATCACATTAATTGTGCCACACTGTAATTGTCATCTGTAAATACTTTCAATTTGGACAGGTCTAAAATTTTGTTGTTTGGTGAAGGGTTAAACAAACCTGAGAAAGAAAGCTTTTGAAAATATTGTGGGAAAAGGAGAAAATTCTGGTTACCAGCATTTTCTCCTTTTCTTACAATGTTTTCTACCCTATTAAGGACAAACTTCTTCATTATGGGCACCTTCAATTTGTTGTCTGCAAATGCTTTCAATTTAGACCAGTCTAAAATTCTGTCGTTTGATAAAGAGTTAAGACTTGCCAACACTAAGAGCATTAATTTTGCAGACAACATATGAAATTTGACTCCAAATACTGGAATTGGTTTTTAAAGGATAGAAAGCATTGCTGCCATCTTCCTTTCCTTACAATGTTCTCAAAACCCTCATCCTAAGGGCAATAAATAACAGGGTTTTGTTGAACTCTTTACTTAACAACAAAATGTTGGATCAAATTGAAAGCATTTGCAGACAACAGTTTCAATCTGGCTCAAATGATGACACCTGCATTTAGTTGGTTACCTGGATACCAGCATTTTTTCCTTTTCCCACAATGTTTTGAAAGACCTTGTTCTTCAGGGTTGTTAACACTCATGATTATGTGATAAAGAGTCAGTAAATGCAGGATAGTAAGCTTTCCTTCTAAAGGGGGGGGGGGGGGTTGAAACTCTGGATTGTGTGGTAAAGGGTTAAAGAACATGTCTATAAGGAAATGGGGCTGGAATGATTGTGAACCTGAATTTTGCCTGTGGGCTGTTTGAAGGTGACAAGAGCAAATTCAGCATCGTGATTTAACACCCATCGTTATGTATGACATAATTATGTTGAAAACATTTACTTTAGAAATTGTTATATGAAAACATAACTGCAAACGGAGAAACTGCATGCTTGCTTGGATGAAGATGTTTTCTTAGCTTCTTTTGCTGCCTCAAAATCATTGCATTGTAATTACCAAGATCGAGAAATACATGTAAACAAAAGGAACATTTTCTATGTGGGAGAAATATGTCCAAGAAATTGCATTTTCATGCTTTTTAGCATGTTCTCTTTTTCCAACAATGTTTTATCTTCTGCTAATGCTTTCAATTTGGAGCAGTCTGAAATTTTTTCATTTGGTAAAAAGTTAAAATATTGTGGCTGAAGGAGAAACTGATGATGATTTTTCCTTTGAGTCATTTGAGTTCTTCGAAGGTGAGATGCTCAACTGTACTAGGTCTTTATCATTTGATGAAATTGTAAATTTGCCAAAAGTGAAAGCGGTTGCAGATTTAAATATGGTTTACCTCTTTGCCAAACAACTAAATTTTAGATGTGTCCAGACTCCTTTTCCCACAATGTTTTCAAAAGGCATCTTTCTCGGGGTCATTAGAATTCAGGATTGTATGGTAAAGGGTTAAACGATTTGAAATGTCTTAAGAAGGATAGAAAACATTAAGGGAAAAGAACCAAGTAAGAAGCAGTTGATTCTTTGTAACCCACAGTTTTTCCATACTGTTTGCAGACCAAATTTTTCTTTTCCCTTAATTATTTGTCCTTTGATCTTAAAGTAGCCAGTATATGAACCTGCCACAAACAATCCAGTGTCGTAAAAATTATAACAATCCATTGGACAATGACATTTTTAAACCTTTATAGAAAAGAAAATTGTGGTAAGTTAGCATTTTCTCCTGTTTCCACAACATTTTGTATGCTTTCAAAAAGGAATTAGCCATTCTTTGAAAAGGGGGCTTAATACATCTGAGAAAAGTATCACCCCAGGTCAGCCTGTGCAGGACACACAGGCTGACCTTGGCCGAAACTATGCTGATGTTTTCAATAAACTGCATTCAGTTAAACCTTCCCTTGGCGAATGGTACCCCGTTTACAGGTCTGTTCGTCGAGAAGAAGTGATAATTGCACGACTTCGAATTGGCCATTCGTGCATCACACATCCCTGGCTCTTGACCAGAGATGATGCCCCTGAATGTATTCCATGCAGTGCATCCTTTTCTGTAAAACATATCCTACTAGATTGCATTGACTTTCAGCCAATTCGTTCAAAATATTTCAGTGTCGATAGTTTAAAAAATCTTTTTGATTCTGTCAGCGTTGAATCTATTATCGCTTTCATAAAGGAGATTGGCATTTACAATAAACTGTGATATTTGCTTTTTGAGTTTCTTACCCATCTTTTTACATTCTTTACACACCTTTATATTAGATATCTTTTCAGCTGATTCACAGTCTTACTCTTTAATCTAAAACTTTGGAGTAGGCAGGGAATGCCCAGCCACTCAATATCATATTTTATGCACATTAAAAAAATGACACTCTTCTTAATTTAACACTTCTTACTATCAATCCAACTTTTTGTTCAAATCTTTTTATCACATTCCTAACTTTATTACTTAAAACTTTTGAGCAGATAGGGATTGCCCTGTCACTCAATTGTTTCCATTATGCATATGAAGATCACACATAATACTTCTTAATTCAACTCTTTTATCATTATTAATGTATTCAAACTTTTTTCAGTTTAAACAATTCCACTTTTATTATCTTTTAACACAGATATGTGTGCTAAATGACCAAAGCTGTCGATGCTCCATAAAACAATATTCATTCATTGGCCGAAATTCTTTGCTACTAGTCAATTTTCTGTATGTCCAAGGACTGGTTTACCTCATGATTAAGTCTGTTGTTAAAAAAATTGGCTATTATGGATACATAATGTGATGGCTTGCTTGGTATGATGCAACACGGAGATGCATTAAGCCCCCTTTTGCTGGAGCATGGCTCAATTCTACTGGTAGTCATTGGAGCCACGTATAACGTGTTGTCTGCAGTGCTTTCAATATGTATGAGTCTAAAATTTCGTTGTCTGGTAAACCCTTTACCAAACAGTCCCGAGTTAAATGACCTTGGGTAATAAAAGCTTTGGGAAAGATTGCTAGGATATGAGAAAATGCTGGTAAGCAGCATTTTCTCTTTTGCCCACAATATTTATTACCTTTCCTAAGATATTTTTCAATTTTTGAGGAATGATTCAATTTGTCGTCAGCAAAATGCCTTCAGTAAGTCTAAAATTTTGTGTCTGGTGTGGAGTTAATGGGATCAAAAGTTATATAGGTGTGAAAGAATTTGTAGGTAAATTACATCAGAGCAGTCGGGCCTTAAGGCATTATAAATTTGTGATTCTTCCCTTTTATGTTCATTATTATTTTAATTTTGGACTTGTCCAATTTGATAGCTTTTGCAGGCAACAAATCAAATGTTGCTAAAATGATAACAGCTGCTGTTCTTTGAATGGGGAGAAAATTTTTCTCCATCTCCCACAATGCTTTTGAAAGCTTTCTTCTTCAGGGTTGTTAGTATGAGAGATTGTTTGGTAAAGGGTGAAAGCATTGTAAATTTGCGATTCTCAACTATCATGTTCGTTATACATGTTTTTGCATAATTAATATTTTTCGCTCCTTTGTTTGACTTGTCATTGTTCAGTTTCATCAAATTGATGCTTCAGAAAAGACCCAGAACCCTTAGCCATTCAATCCTTTACCACGCAATCCCGCGGTTTAAGGCAACCTGAGAAAGACTTTTGAAAACGGTGTGGAAAAAGAAAATGCTGGTAACCACCATTTTGCCTTTTTCCCACTATGTTTTCTACCTTTTAAAGACAAATCTTATCATTAGAGCCACATGTATCTGTCATCTAAAAATGCTTTCAGTTCAGACCAGTCTCAAATTTTGTTGTGTGGTAAAGGATTAATACACTTACAGAGGCACCTGCAAATGACCTTTAGGCTCCTCTGTCCAAAAGCCAGGGAGTTTATGTCATTGCCCTTTATCCTGCATGCATGCATCATTCTGTGCATTTGTCTGTGTGCTAGTGTGTGTTTCTCTACAACTGTTGAGCAGATTTTAACCAAACTTTGCTGAAATGATCCTGCCATGTTTCTCTTAAGGAATTTCGTAACACATGTAAAATGTGATTCTACTGACTAGTATTTAGACCTTCATATTTAGTACACATCAATAAAATAAAAAAATATTGAAAATCTTTAAAAAGGTGCTTCTCCAAAACCATAGGTTGCAGTTCTTGGCAAACAGGCACAGTGGGACCAGTCTTTCAGATTTTTAATTGATAATTTTGATCTGTCAAAGAATATGGTGGCTGTGAGCTTGGCTTAATGTGGACTCACACTTTGTGTATGCCAATTATGGTCTTTCTATAAGGCAGTGGAGTTACACAAGGCCATGATGGTCCTCTTGTTTGCTTGGCTGTTTTCTAAGAAAATGTCGAGGTATTGTCATAGCCCCATCATCTGTGTTGTCAACATTGTCTGCATCATCATGGTGCAAAAGCTCTGACATTTTTATATCTCTGTCACTATGAATGATACTGACTTCAAACTTGGACCAGTTGTTAACCCTTTACCAGACGACAAAATTTTAGCCTTGTCCAAATTGAAAGCATATGCAGACGACAATTTTGATGTTGCTCAAATGGTGCAACTTTTCTTAGATAGGGTAGAAAACATTGTGGGAAAAGGAGAAAATGCTGGTTACCAGCATTTTCTCCTTTTCCCACAATGTTTTCAAAAGGCCTCTTTCCCAGGGGCATCAAATGGTGGCATTGTATGGTGAAGGGTTAAATATTAAAAGGGGAACCCATACGGGTGAGGCAGTTAACTATCAAAACATTTTTGACACATTTATGCCCCCTTTTCAGCTAAGACTTTTCACAGAATATCCATCTATTTCTAATAGCAACTAAAGCCTAGCATTGGCACCTGCATGTGGTGCTCTTGTTTTATGTCTTGAATATGACCACTTTTAAAAACATTGTGATGAAGATGTTGATTCTTCACTTTGTCATAATGTTTCCACTTGTGGTTATTTAACCCTTTACCTAACAATCCTGAGTTTTAAATATCCTATGAAAGAAGGCTTATGTAAAGAATAAAAGATTGTTAGAAAAGGAGAAAATGCTGGTAACCAGCATTTTCTCCTTTTCCCACAAAATTTTTTATCCTTTCAGAGACCAGTTCCTAGTTTGAGCCACATTTATTTTATAGTCTGCAAACGCTTTCAATTTGGACAAGTCCAAGATTTTGTCCTTTGGTAAAGAGTTAATTGAAGTGTTAGTTATTTGGTGATAGATATTTTATGAAGACATTTTGAAAGTTACGTAAAGCAAATTATGTCACAGTAAGTATTGAGTGAAAATGCTGAGCACAGATGTTTCAGGTTGCTTTTGTTGAAAGTGTAGATTAAAATCAGACTGCACACAAGATGTAGGCTAATCTGAGTTCTTAAATTAATATTGTCAGATCCTTTGTACAATTTTCTGTTCAGAACAGCCTTGAAAGTACTTAAGGTTTATCCCTTTACAAAACAATCCTTTGTTTTAACAACCTTGCTGATGAAGGCTTTTCAAAAACATAGTGAGAAAAGGAAAAAATGAAAGTAAACAGCTAATCTCCTGTTCTCACTGTTTTTCTACCATTTTCAAAGACAGAAATCACCCATGTATTCACTATGTCAGTTCTTTTAACTATTTACCAAAGGACAAAATTTTGGACTCTACCAAATTCAAAGCATTTGCAGATGTCAAAATAAATGCAGCTGAATGATGGTTTTTATCTTTGATAGGGTAGGAAACATCATGGGAAAAGGAGGTAATGCTGGTTGCCAACATTTCTTCCTTTTCCCATGTTTTCACAAACCTTGTTTAAACTCAGGATTGTGTGGTAAAGGGTTAACTCTACAAAACGACAAAATTTTAGACTAATCCAAATTGAAAGCATTTGCAGATGACAAAATAAATGTGACTTAAAAATTGAAATTTGTTATGGGACAGGTAAAAAATATTGTGGGAAAAGGAGAAAATGCTGGTTACCAGGATTTTCTCTTTTTCCCACAATGTTTTCAAAAGGCTTCTTTTTTAAGGTCGTTAACAGTCGGGATTGTGTGGTAAAGAGTTAATTTGATAGAGTCTAGAAATTTGTTGTTGGTGAAGAGTTGACCTTTTGTCCTAGTGCTGGAACATTTTGAGGTCTCTGCATTATCATGCATACTGAATATTAATAATGTCATAATGTGGTTAACCCTTTGCCACACAATCCTGAATTCTAGTGATCCTGAGAAAGATTGCCTTTGAAAACATTGTGGAAAAAGGAGAAAGTGCTGGTAACTAGGATTATCTCCTTTTTCCACATTTTTTCTGCCTTTCTCAAAACAAAACTCATCATTTGAGCTGCATTTCTTTTGTTGTCTGTAGATGCTTTCAATTTGGATGAGTTTTGAATTTTGTGGTCGGGTAATGAGTCAGTCAGAAGACAATTTTTAAACTGTTTATCAGATGATGTAATTTTAGACTTGTCCAAACTGAGAACATAAGCAGATGATAAATCAAATATGGCTTCAATGAAGATACTAATTTTGTTGATAAAAGGGAGAAAACATTGTGGGAATAGGAAGAAGTGCTGGTTTCCAGCATTTCCACTATACCCATGTAGTATTTTTAAGTGCTTTCTTCTGTGGAGTTGTAAAAACACAGGATTGTTTGGGTAAAGGATTATTTAGGTCCAACCCTTTACTAAAGAATCAGAAGTTTTAATGATCCTGAGAAGGATAATGTTTGATGATATTGTGGGAAAAGGAATGAATGATTACCTGCATCTTCTCCTTTTTCCACAATGTTTTTGACAGTGCAAGAGAAAAATCCAGTAATTTTAGCTGAATCTCACTAGTCGTCTGCAAAATTTATGCTCTCAATTTTTGCAGTGTGGTAAAAAGTGAACTGTTTACCAAATTACAAAGTTTTGGACTTAACCAAATTGAAAGCATTTGCAGATGACAAAATGAAAGTAGCTCAGATGATGATTTCTGTCTTTGATTGGGTGGAAAACATTGTGAGAAAAGGAGAAAATGCTGGTTACCAGTATATTTTCTCTCTGCAATGTTTTCAGAAGCCGTCTTCTTCCAGTTGGTCAAAACTCAGAATTGTGTAATAACTCTTTACCACAAAATCCTGACTTTTAACGACCCTGAGAAAGAAGCCTTTTGAAAACATTGTGGGAAAAGGGAAAGGAGAAAATGCTGGTAACCAGCATTTTCTCCTTTTCCCACAATGTTTTCTACCTTTCCCAAAACAAATTTTTTGGGTCACATTTAATTTGTCGTCTGCAATTGCTTTCAATTTGGACCAGTCTAAAATTTTGTCATTTGGTAAAGAGATAAAGGGTTAAGGCAAATTTTCTATGCATGCAATACATCCACTTTTATTGGTGTCAAAACAGACAAGACAAAAAGGAAAATAACAGGATGAGAAGAACCATCTTTGCAGTTTGTATAAATAATTCTGTCACTTTCAGTGAACTAGGTGATCCTGTGGTAGGGTCTCGGACCTTTCTAAATGTAATGTAAATATATAACTAGGCGTAACATCTGGTAAACATGTTTCCTTCATGAAGATTCTGACGGAAAAAGTATGCAATTTGAAATGCTGTGATTTTGTATTAGGTTTGTAAATTTGCAGCTTTATTTCTTTAAAGACCAATCACAAGTTTTTGTTGACCTTGAGTAAAAAAAAGGTTGCTGAAAACAATGTGGGAAAAGGAGAAAATACTGGTAATCAGCATTTTCTCATTTCCTCAATGACTTTTTCAGTGTAAAAGACAAATACCACTATTTGAGCCACTTTTTAGCTCACCTGAGCACGAAGTGCTCATGGTGAGCTATTGTGATTGTGCTGTGTCCGTCGTGCGGTGTGCGTCGTTAGTCGTCAACTTTTTACTTTGTGTACGCTCTAGAGGCCACATTTTCAGTCCAATCCTCATGAAACTTAATCAGAATGTTTGTCTTGATAAAATCTCGGACGAGTTCGAAATTGGGTCATGTGGGGTCCAAAACTAGGTCACCAGGTCAAATCTTAAAAAAACCTTGTGTACGCTCTAGAGGCCACATTTTCAGTCCAATCCTCATGAAACTTGGGCAGAATGTTTGTCTTGAAAAAATCTCGGACGAGTTCGAAATTGGGTCATGTGGGGTCAAAAACTAGGTCACTAAGTCAAATCTTAGAAAAACCTTGTGTACGCTCTAGAGGCCACATTTTCAGTCCAATCCTCATGAAACTTGGTCAGAATGTTTTTTCTTGATAAAATCTCGGACGAGTTTGAAATTGGGTCATGTGGGGTCAAAAACTAGGTCACTAGGTCAAATCTTAGAAAAACCTTGTGTACGTTCTAGAGGCCACATTTTCAGTCCAGTCCTCATGAAACTTGGTCAGAATGTTTGTCTTGATAAAATCTTGGACTAATTTGAAATTGGGTCATGTGGGGTCAAAAACTAGGTCACTAGGTCAAATCTTAGTAAAACCTTGTGTACGCTCTAGAGGCCACATTTTCAGTCAGATACTTGTGAAACTTGGTCAGAATGTTTGTCTTGATAAAATCTCGGACAAGTGTGAAATTGGGTCATGTGGGGTCAAAAACTAGGTCACTAGGTCAAATCTTAGAAAAACCTTGTGTACGCTCTAGATGCCACATTTTCAGTCAGATACTTGTGAAATTTGGTCCGAATGTTTGTCTTGATAAAATCTCAGACGAGTTTGAAATCGGGTCATGTCAGGTCAAAAACTAGGTCACTAGGTCAAATCTTAGAAAAACCTTGTGTACGCTCTAGAGGCCACATTTTTAGTCGGATACTTGTGAAATTTGGTCAGAATGTTTGTCTTGATAAAATCTCGGACAAGGTTGAAATTGGGTCGTGTGGGGTCAAAAACTAGGTCACTAGGTCAAATCTTAGAAAAACCTTTTGTACACTATAGAGGCCACATTTTCAGTCCAATACTCTTGAAAAATGGTCAGAATGTTTGTCTTGATTATATCTTGAAATAGTATGAAAATGTGCCATGTTGGGTCAAAAACTAGGTCACCAGGTCAAATCTAAGAAAAATATTGTGTATGCTCTGGAGGCCATATTTCCTGTCCAGTACTCTTGAAAGTTGGTCAGAATGTTTGCCTTGATAATATCTCTGACCAGTTTGAAAATGGGTCATGTCGAGTGAAAAACTAGGTCACTAGGTCAAATCTTAGAAAAACCTTGTGTAAGCTCCAGAAGCCACATTTTCTGTCTAATACTCTTGAAAGTTGGTCAGAATGTTTGTCTCGATGATATCTCAGTAGAATTTGAAAATGGGTCATGTCGGGTCAAAAACTAGGTCAAATCTTAGAAAAACCATGTGTACACTGTTGTGGCCACATTTTTTGTTCAATACTCTTTTAAAGTTGCTCAGAATGTTTGCCTTGGTAATATCTTGGATGAGTTTGAAAATGGGTCATGTTGGGTCAAAATCTAGGTCACTAGGTCAGATCTTAGAAAAACCTTGTGTACGCTGTAGAGGCCACATTTTCAGTCCAATACTCTTGAAATTTGGTAAGAATGTTTGTCCTGATGATATCTTGGACCAGTTTGAAAATGTGTCGTGTTGGCTGAAAAACTAGGTCACTAGGTCAAATCTTAGAAAAACCTAGTGTACGAATGACTCTCAGAAAGAAGCCTTTTGAAAACACTGTTTGAAAATGAGAAAATGCTGGTATCCAGCATTTTTTCCCTTTTTCATAATGTTTTCTACCCCTTTGAGAGACCAATCCCACAGCTTGATCCACATATTATTTGTTTTATGCAGAAGGTTCAGACTGATGAGTTTAAAATTTTATTGTTTGGTAATAGATATATCTCACAAGACGTTGGAAATTGGTTGTGCTTGGTCAAAAGGCTCAGGTGAGCGACTCCAGGGCCATCATGGCCCTCTTGTATATACTTGTCTGCAAATTCTTTCAATACTGCAAAGTCCAAAATTATTTTATCTGGTGAAGGTTTAACCCTTTGCCACACAACCCCAACTTGTCCCATTTTCTCCTTTTCCAACAATGTTTTCTACTCTAGTAATGATATATTTTGTCATTTGTCAGCAAAATTGATGCTTTCCATTTGGACCAGTATAAAATTATGTTGTTTGGTAAAGACTTAAACATATTTCCTGCATCAAGATTTTGTAAGAAAAAGTACCAAGACAGATATGTTAATAAATTTTTAGTATTTGTGCAAGTGTGCAGCTGTTACAGCAATTGTTCAACAAATTCTGGTGTTAAGCGTGCCTGCAGTTGACAACTTTAGCACAAAGTGCTCAAGTGAGCTTTTGTGACGATGCTGTGTCTTTCGTATGTTGTGTGGACATCAACAAACACCTTATGTGCACAATACAGGCCACATCTTTTGTCTAATATTCATTTATGTTAGTCAGAATGTTTGTCTGAATTACATGTATATCTCATACAAGTTTCAAATTGGGTCACATTGGGTCAAAAAAAAGTAATTCACAGGGACAAATCTTAGAAAAAACATACATGCACTCTAGAGGCCATAAATTCTTACCAGTACTCGTGAAAATTGGTCAGAATGTTTTTTTTAGCTCACCTGAGCACAAAGTGCTCATGGTGAGCTATTGTGATTGGCGTCCATCGTGCGTTGTCCATGGCCCTGATGCGTCATCCGGTGTCAACTTTTTACCTTGTGTACGCTCTAGAGGCCACATTTTCAGTCCGATCCTCATGAAACTTGGTCAGAATGTTTGTCTTGATAAAATCTCGGATGAGTTTGAAATTGGGTCATGTTAGGTCAAAAACTAGGTCACTAGGTCAAATCTTAGAAAAACTTGGTGTGGGCTGTAGAGGCCACATTTTCAGTCATATACTTGTGAAACTTAGTCAGAATGTTTATCTTGATAAAATCTCGTACGAGTTTGAAATTGGGTCATGTGGGGTCGAAAACTAGGTCACAAGGTCAAATCTTAGAAAAACCTTGTGTGTGCTCTACAGGCCACATTTTCAGTCCCATACTAATGAAACTAAGTCAGAATCTTTGTCTTGATGATATCTTGGAAGAGTTTGAAACTGGGTCACCTCAGTTCAAAAACTAGGTCACCAGGTCAAATCTTAAGAAAACCTTGTGTGCGCTGTAGAGGATACATTTTTAGTCCGATACTCATGAAACTTGGTCAGAATGTTTGTCTTGATAAAAACTCGAATGAGTTCGAAATTGGGTCATGTTGGGTCAAAAACTGGGTCACTAGGTCAGATTAAAGAAATACCTTGTGGGCACTCTAGAGGCCACATTTTTTGCTCAATTGACTTGAAAATTGGTCAGAATGTTTGTCTTAATTAAATCTGGGATGAGTTTGAAATATGGTCACATAGGGTCATAAACTAGGTCACTAGGTCAAATTGAAGTAATACATGTTGGACACTCCGGAGGCCACATTTTCAGCTCAACTGACCTGACAGTTGGTCAGAATGTTTGTCGTAATAATATCTCAGATGAGTTTTAAATTGGGTCATTATGACCCTGGAGTGAGATTTGGCCTATTGACTCAGGTGAGCGATCCAGGGCCATCGTTGCCCTCTTGTTTGATGATATCTTAGGTGAGATTGAAAATAGGTCACGTCAAGTCGTTGGGTCAAAAAATAAGTCACTGTGACAAATCTCAGAAAACCTTGTGTGCTCGCTCGAGGCCTTATTTTCAGTCCGATACTCATGAATTTTGCCAAAAATGTTTTTCTGTGGAGCCCAGGTTGTGCATTTCTGTATTGTGCAGGACTTGAGACCAGGGAATTGCTGGAACCAATCCCAAGCTTGGCCAATTTCTTTCTGAGGATTGATGATAGTCATTGAAACAGGATTCATTTCTTCCTCACTGCTGATCATTGTTTCGACAATGTTTATCTGGGAAAGCAGCCAGCTGGTTGGGAAGAATATCCTGTAGAGTACTGGTAGGAAAAAATCTCTAGAAAAGTATAAAATTGTGTCGTATTGGGACAAAAAGTAGGTCATTTGGACAAATCTCAGAAAAACCTCGAGTGCGTGCTAGTAGGGCACATTTTCTGTCTGTTGCTGATGAAATATGGTCAGATTGTTGGTCTTGATATTACCTTGGAGTAGTTTAAAATGGGTCTGTGGAACAAAGCATAGAAAAACCTTGTGTGCACTCAAGAGGCATTATTTACTGTCAAATCGTCATTGAAGTTGGAGCTGCACTCTTAATTCACTCTACTGAAATCCCATTATGTAGGCTGAATATATTTTGTATGTTTTTTACATCATCACCAGGATCTCTTCTACAGGTGAGCGCTTTAGGGCTGTTGACCCTCCTATCTTCTTTTCTAAAGGCGTTTTCTACCCATTTAAAGACAAACATTACTCTGACATTTGTAAATTGTACCTATACAAATGTCAGACTAATGTTGAAATTTTGTAAAACTCCTAAAAACTCACAACTATGATGGATTCTGCCTTGAAGTCAACTGCTTGTATCCAGCATTTTGTCCTTTTACCAAAATATTTTGTACCAGGAAGCAGCATTTTCTCCATTTCCCACAATGTTTTCTTACCTTTGAAAAGCAAATCCAAACATTAAAGCTACATTAATTTTGTTGTCTGCAAATACTGTCACTTTTGACATATCTTAAGTTTTGTGGTCTGGTAGAGTTAACACTGTTACTTTTTACCAAATGACAAAATTTTAGACGAGTCTAAATTAAAAACATTTGCAGACGACAAATTAAATGTGTCTAAAATGATTGAAGTTTTCTCTGAAAGGTTACCAACGCATTATCGGAAAAGGAGAAAGTGCTGGTCACCAACATTTTCTCCTTTTCCCATAATGTTTTCTAAAGCTGTCTACATCAGGGTTGCTAAAACTCTGGATTGTATGGTAAGGGGTTAACACACTATCCCAACTTTTAATGACTTTCTGGTAAAAGCCTTTTGAAAACATTGTGGGAAAGGGAGAATTTAAACGCTGGTAACCAGCATTTTCTCCTTTTCCCACAATATTTTCTACCCTCCCCAAATTAAATTTCAATTTATTTGTCACATTTATTTTGTTGTCTGCAAATGCTTTCAATTTGGACCAGTCTGAAATATTGTCGTTTGGTAAGGAGTTAAATAAATAAGGTTACCACATACCTAAGTTATGATGCTTACTGCAGAAGTGCAAAAACCTGTAAGATGATATCTCCATGAAGAGACAGTGAAATTCAACTATGAGAAGTTGAGAAATCACTCATTTTGTTTATCTCTTTACCAAATGACAAATTTTTAGACTAGTCCAAATTGAAAGCATTTGCAGACGACAAAATAAATGTTACTCAAAAATTGAAATTTCTTTTGGGAAGGCTAGAAAACATTGTGAGAAAAGGAGAAAATGCTGGTTACCAGCATTTTCTCCTTTTCCCACAATGTTTTAAAAAGGCTTCTTTCTCAGGGTCGTTAAAAGTCGGGATTGTGTGGTAAAGGGTTAAGATAGTCATCTATTACAATGTTCCTGAGGTTGCCTGTCTGTAGAATAAGCAAAATGTTTTGTCATTAAAGCGAAGGGAGAGGAGCTATTAAAGACCCACATTGAAATCATTTTAACTCCTTACATTGAAGAGCTAATGTCAATTGTGTTTTTCATTGTTGAAGAGCATTTTAATTCCCTTGATCCTTATTGATATTTCCCCAGTGGGAGCCTCAAGATTACAGTGGGAGATATTTATAGCTGGAAAAATTTACTTTACTCCAGATGATACAATTTTTGTGGGACAGAGGAATTTGGGGGTCTAGACAGGGAATTTTAATTTCACATTGAAGGAAAGTTTGAATGAGTAAGTCATCAAGCGGCTTCAATAAACTTTGTAGAAAGTTTACTATCATATTTCAGTGTTATTGTAAGGTAGTTTGTGTGACTGGATACTCTTTGTCAATAACCCTTAAAGTGTCATTTCCTAGTTAAACAGAGTCTCTTGAGAACAGCATAGATCAAGATCAGACTGCACAGATGTGCTGTCTGATCTTGCATCTGTACTCGCTACTTGTGTAATTAAGCCTGAATATAAGAGTGAAATATTTCTGAATTTCAGGGAATTGTATAGTGCTATGGAAAGCAGTCCAATGAATCCTTTATCACACAATTTCAAGTTTTTAAAGACCCTAAGAAGAAGACTTTTGATTTTCATTGTGGGAAAAGGAGAAAATGCTGGTGCATTTTCCCTTTTTCCTTGCAGTGTTTTCTAACCTTCCAAAAACAAATTTCAATTTTTGAGCCACATTGAATTTGTTGTCTGCAAAATGCACTCAATTTGGACATTCTAATATTTTGATTTTTGATAGAGTCAGTGTGTTATTATTAATCCTTTACCACACAATCCCAAGTTTTAACAACCCTAAGGAAGGTGATGTTTGAAAACATTGTCGGAAAAACAGAAAATGCAGGTAACCAGCTTTTTCCTTTTCCCACAATGTTTTCTATCCTATCAAGGACAAGTCAATCATTTGAGTCACATTTCAAATTGTCATCCTGCAAATTTCAACAATTTTAGAATTTTGTTGTTTGGTAAAGAGTTAATATGGTACAGCAGTTCTGGCGAGGACGTGCCATTGCGTGACCAGCGCTAAAAAATTATAGACATCAAAGAAAAAATTACAGAAGGAGCATCAAAAATACTGTATGTCTAATAGGCCAACCAGCAGTTGAAAAATAAGCCATGGCAGCTGTAGGTACGAAAAATATGCTGGGCTAATCAACTGGTATAGAGCAGTTTATGCTTTGTTTCGTTATCAGAATAAACAAAGATGCATGGAACCATTTTGTTGTTCATATCGGCGATTTTCATTTGATTAGCTTTTTCTATGACCAGGGACCTCCCTAATTTTGACCAATCCATATCTTTGTTGCAAGTATGCGGTATGCAATTTCGAGTATGTTGTGCATCAGTTAATTGCAGTTTTCAGTGGCTGAAAAGAAGCCGACAAAAGTAACTAGATCCACCCTCAGCTAGTTTGACCAGTATGAGTCAAAAAGGCCAAAACATTTATTAAGATGGAGCCTACCAATTTGCAGAATACTGCAGACTCAGATCATGCAGACTCGGAATACCCAGAAACATTAACAAATACTAGTCTGGCCCCTAAGCAAAAACTACTATGAAAAATGTTTTCAAAATAAATGGCTCGCGGATTGTCTCACTTGAGCCCATGTTGCATTCAGATGGCCCCACTTTTTAAGCTTTGCTGGGACAGTGGCCCCTCTAGCTCAAAACCTTGGCAGAACACTGGTACTGAGAGAGACAATCAAGGTTAGATTGGGATTTACCTCATTCCTGAATACATACTGCCTTTTTTACTTTTGAAAATACTGTAGATAACTGAAAATGTGTGACAAAACTGCAAAAAATGAATGCTGGTAAACAAAAGTCCATAAATGGATGGAAATCCAGACATTTCTGATAGGCCATTTTTTTTTTCCTTGTGTCGCATTAATTTCAGTGCTGCTTTTCATTTCCATCTACTTTCTGATACTGTTAACTTGTAAACCATTTACTCTTAAGCCTTTATCAGACAATAAAATTCTAGCTGCCTCCAAATTGAAAGCATTTGCAGATGAAACATAATTATAATATTACTCATATCATAAAATTTATCTTTCAAAGGATAGAAAACATTGTGGGGAAAGGAGAAAATGCTGGTTACCAGCATTTCCTCCTTTTCCTACAGTGTTTTCAAAAGCCTTTTTCCTCAGGCTAGTTTTAAGTCAGAATTGTTTGGAAAAGGTTTAACTCTACCAGACAAGAGCATGCTACACAAAGTCTTGTCCATTTTGAAAGCATTAATTTTGCTGGGATTGTAATGGGTTTGCCTGTGGTAGGGTAGGTAGAAGGCATTTTGGGAAATTTTCTTCTTTTCCAAAACATTTTCAAATGCTTATTCATTCAGGTTAGTTAAAACACAAGATCATGCAGAAAAGGGTTAACTTATTACCAAATGACAAAATTTTAGACTAGTCCAAATTGAAAGCATTTTGCATCTAAGAACAAATAAATGTGACTGAAAAACTGAAATTTGTTTTGGGATGGGTAGAGCATACTGTGGGAAAAGGAGAAAATGCTGGTTACCAGCATTTTCTACTTTTCCCACAATGTTTTCAAAAGGCTTCTTTCTCAGGGTCATTAGAAGTCGGGTAGTGTGGTAAAGGTGTTTTGATGACCCTAAAGAAGATGGATGTTGAAAACATTGTGAGAGAGTGAGAAAATGTTGCTGACCAGCAATTTGGGCAAGTCCTAGTGGATTTTTTCATCTTTTAGCCCTTTTTTCATAATCACAATTTTTTTCAGAGGCTTTTTCTGTCAGGGTTATTAACTCTTTACCACACATTCCTGACTTTTAACAACCTTGTGAAAGAAGGCTGCTGGAACATTGTGGGAAAAGGAGAAAATGCTGGCAACCAGCATTTTTCCATTTCCCACAATGAGTTTTACATCTCCAAAAACAAATTTCAATTCTTGGGTAACTTTTATTTTGTCCTCTGTAAATGCTTTTACTTTAAAGTTTTAGGCCAATTGAAAGATGTTGCAGATGCCAAATTAGATGTTACTCAAATAATGGAATTTGTATCAGAAAGAGTAGAAAATATCGTGGGAAAAGGGGAAAATAATGCTAACCAGCATTCTCTCCTCTTCTTACAATGGTTTCAAATGCCTCCTTCCTTAACCCTTTCCCAAACGACAAATTTTGGACTGGTCCAAATTGAAAGAGTTTGCAGACGACAATTTTAAATTTAATGAAAATAGCAGAAAGTTATCAAAAAGGGTAGAAAACACTGTGGGAAAAGGAGAAATTGCTCGTTACGAGCAATTTCTCCTTTTCCCACAGTGTTTTCAAAAGGTTTGTACTGCAGACACATGAAAACCAGGGCTTGTTTGGGAAAGGGTTAAGGTAGTTGAAACTCAAGATTGTGTGGTAAAGGATTAAACTTCTCCAGTAATTCTTTTTGGTGATCCTGATTGATTCTCCCTTCTCAACAATGTTTTCAGGACTTCACATTTCCTGCCTTATTTGCTTCTTTTTCCCTTGCTGTTCTAACAGTTAACAAATATTAAAGCATTTTCCTGTCTCACATACATTGTAATTTTGGATCATTTGTCCTCGATTTTTGAAGCTTCAAAGAGTTACTTGGTACTGGAACAAAATAATCCCATATTGAAACTATGCAAAATTAGGTTACTGAAAACATTGTGGGAAAAGGAGAAAATGCTGATAGCCAGCATTTTCTCCTTTTTCCACAATGTTTTCTAGCTTTTGAACGACTAAATCATTAGTCATTTTTTATTTGCTGTCTGCAATTTCATTTGGTTTTGACAAATCTAAAATTTGTCGTCTTGTGAAAGAGTTAACCATTGGATTTGGTCACAGTTGTATGAAGTAGCTCTCTCGATGGCTGTATTTATTTTGTTTTACACCAGTGTGTATAGAGGGGTGAAATTGATTTAGCGATTTAAAATTCAATAAGGAGATTCCCCTTTCTCGGTTTATATATTGAAGTAAAAGTTAGATAAAGAGTGTATGAATGTATAACTTCTGAAATGAGAGGGGGGATAGTTTTGAGATAAAATTTCGAAGCTGATAATGGGTGTTTAGTGCAGGGAAGGAAGGTTTAAAAACAGCGGAGTTGATCTGTCTCGGTGATACATGTATGTTTGTGTATATATTCATTGTGTTACTATACACTGAACACTTTCACGCTGATTGAAAAAGCTTTTAAGCTGAAATTGGGGACTTATTTTTGGAAACATACATTCCAGCATTTGGATTTCCATTTTACAGTGAATGAATAGCATTATAAAGGATTTTGTTGACTCACTGGGCCTCTGTTGAAGGTTTGACTTACAATATTATGGTGTTGATCCATTGCCTTTGTTCAGATTGATGGTGTAGTTCCTTGAAGTCATTTGGTACATTTGGACCTTTCTCTTAACTCTTTACCAAACGACAATAATTTAGACTGGTCCAAATTGAAAGCATTTGCAGACAACAAATTAAAGGTGGCTCAAATGACGAAATTTGTCCTTGATTGAGTAGAAAACATTGTGGGAAAAGGAGAAAATGTTGGTTACCAGCATTTTCTCCTTTTCCCACAATGTTTTCAAAAGGCTTCTTCCTCAGGGTCGTTAAATGGAGATAAGTTTTGGCCATTTGGGAAGAGGCTGGTAGTTCTTTAGCAGACGACAAAATTTTAGACTTGTCCAAATTCAAAGCATTTGCATGCAACAAATTAAATGTGGTTCAAAGGATGAAATTGGTTTTGGAAACAGTAGAATACTTTGTAGGAAATGGAAGAAATGCTGGTTACCAGCTGTTCTTTTTTTCTCACAACATTTTCAAATGTTATGTAGAGTAGATCCAAGAATCAGACTTTAAATTGAAGTTGAACTGTTCTTGCACCTTTATTTGAACCAAGCTTATGTTGCTTATAAACAGCAACTTCTCAAAGTGCCACAATATTTTCCAGGTTGTATCCAACTCCGAGTTTTCTGACAAAAACTCAAAACTATTTGATGAACCCTTTAACCCTTTACCACACAATCCCGACTTTTAACGACCCTGAAGAAAAAGCCTTTGGAAAACTTTTTGGGAAAAGGAGAAAATGCTGGTAACCAGCATTTTCTCCTTTTCCCACAATGTTTTCCACCCTTCCCAAAACGAAGTTCAATTTTTGAGCAACATTTGATTTGTTGTCTGCTGATGCCTTCAATTTGGACCGGTCTAAAATTTTGTTGTTTGGTAAAGAGTTAAGCACCTTTCTCAACTATAGCTGCCTTTGTGGCCATTGTGGATCAAGATTAGACTGCACAAAACATGCCATCTGATCTTTGATCTACACTGTTTGCTTACCTGAGACAATCTCGACTGAAACAACCATGATACTGCAGATATTTGGGCCTTCTTTCGTGACTGAAAATGTTTGTTGGGTTTATTTGGCACACTAAGGGTTCACTTTTCATGGAAAGACATAATTTTAGACTGGTCAAAATTGAAAGCATTTGCAGATGGCATGTTCACTATGTATCATCAGATGATGGTGTTTGTCTTTACCTTTTACCAAACAATCATGATTTTTGATGATCCTGGGGAAGAAAGCATTTGAAAACATTAAGGGAAGAGGAGAAAATTGCGATAACCAGCAAATTCTGCCTCTTCCACAGAATTTTCTTAACTTTCAAAGGAAAATCCAATTATTTTACTTGTAATCTTTAAATGCTTTCAGTTTGGACAAGTCTGAAATTTTGACTTCTATTAACTCTTTACCAAATGACATATTTCTAGACTTGTCCAAATTGAAAGCATTTGCAGACGACAAAATAAATGTGACTGAAAAATTAAGATTTATTTTGAGAAGGATAGAAAACATTGTGGGAAAAGGGGAAAATGCTGGTTACCAGCATTTTCTCCTCTTCCCACAATGTTTTCAAAAGGTGTCTTCTACAGGGTCATTAAAACTCGGGATTGTGTGGTTAAGGGTTAAAAGGTTAGGAAAAGGAAAAAATGCTGGTTACCAGCAATTTCTTCTTTTCCCAGGTTTTAGAAAGTATTTCTTTTCAGGCTTTAAATTGGGGATTGTTTGGTAAAGAATCAATAGAAACTTTGCAAGATCATTCAGACCTACAGGAAAGTTAAAACTGGGTAGATTAAGGCGATCTTTTCCATCTTGTATCGCACAATAGACCTCCACCAAGACTGTTAAAATTTCAGCCCTGGGGGGGGGGGGGTCAAAAAAGGCCAAACTTTTGGGGTCAGATGTTTTATTTATAGTTAAGAGCAAAACTGCTTTTGTCTGATCTACCCCAAAGCCATTTGACCTGGATCTTCAATATTAAGTGTATAGCATCATCTAACTGACTCTTTAAACCTTTGCTGCCTTACCCTTTACTGCACAATCCTGAGTTTTAACTACCCTGAAGAAGAAGCCTTTTGAAAACATTGTGGGGAAAGGAGAAAATGCTGCTAACCAACATTTTCTCCTTTTCCCACAATGATTTCGGTCCTATCAAAGACAAAAATCATCATTAGAAGTACATTTATTTTGTCATCTGCAAATGCTTTCATGTTGGTCAATTGCAGAATTTCGTCATGTGGGAAAGGGTTAAGCCCAACTCTGAGGATTGATGACAGTTATTGCAACATTCCTCTGTCACTGCTGATCAAAGTTTCAGTGATAGTTATATAGAAAAGTAGCCAGTGGCTTGGAAAGAATATGTGCAAGATGCTTGTTAAAGAAATTCCAGGCAGGCAGGGATAGGTGCACTCGCTGCTGCAATATAACCAAAATGATGTTGAAAACAGCATTAAACACCTGATCCATACAAACCAACAAACAATTTAGACTTGACGAAATCAAAATGTATGCACCTCTAATGATGAAATTTTCCCTGGAAAGGGTAGAAAACATTGTGGGACAACGAGAAAATTATGATTACTAGCATTTTATCCTTGCCCAACAATACTTCCTGACACGTTTTTCCTTAGGATTGTTAAATTTCAGAATATAGTGGTGAAGGTTTTATGAAGTTTGCTCAAGTTACGGCTGAAAATACTGTGACAAAAGGAGGCTGGCTTGCTGCAAGTACTTTATCACTTATTTCCACAGTATTTTCAAAAGTGATGTGTCAAAGGTCATGAAGAAGTTCATCAAAGGGAAGTAAATGTGCTTAATTCCTGTAGGAGGTTAATGCTTTGAGTGCCAAAGGAAAGAACAAACTTGATTATTCCAGGAGGCGAAAGAAAAGAGGCAAATATAATTTCTCTTCTAGGACCATTTGTCTGAACAAAGGAGAGATCAAGATCAGATTGCGCATATTTTAGTTTGGTCTTGATCTAATCTGTCAACATATATGACAAGAGTTTTAACCCTTTACCAAACAAGCCCTGGTTTTCACGTGTCTGCAGTACAAGTCTTTTGAAAACACTGTGGAAAAGGAGAAATTGCTCATAACGAGCAATTTCTCCTTTTCCCACAGTGTTTTCTACCCTTTTTGAGAACTTTCTGCCATTTTCATCAAATTTAAAATTGTCGTCTGCAAACTCTTTCAATTTGGACCAGTCCAAAATTTGTTGTTTGGGAAAGGGTTAAATGGCCCTATGAGAGTAAAGGATAGACAGATTATAGCTACAAATTGGGGGATTAATGATAGGCCACCAAATACCAAATTAATCAGACAAATTACCTCCCTTGTTAGCTAAATTTTACCCTTTACTGTTGAGGATATTTTTAGTTGCACTGTTGTTGAGTAGAAGGGACACTTTAGAGATAGTCTTAGAAGATAAATACAATCGAGGCATGCTCTGTGAAAAGAGGATTTATTGCATCTGCAGAAAGTGTCTACTCATGTCGGCCTGCGCAGCAGACCGCGCAGGCTGAGTGGGTTGAAACTTTTTGCTATTGGTCAGTTTTCTCTATGTCAAAGTATCAGTCTACATCATGCATATATTGAGCAGGGACTTCTTTCCCCACAAGTCCCATATTTTACAAGCAACCACAAGGACAAGGTGTGAAAAGTTTTTAAATTTTTACTGTGCGAGTGTTTGGGTTTATTGATGTACTAGCTTAGTCCAGGTTTTGACAATCTGTTTAATCCTTTACCTGACATTACCAAGTTTTAACGACACTGAGAAAAAAGCCTTTTAAAAACATTGTGGGACAGAGAGAAAATGCTGTCAACCAGCATTTTCTCCTTTTCCCGTAATGATTTCTGCCCAATTAAAGAAAAGTCCTATCATTGGAGTAACATTTAAACCGTTGTCTGCAAATACTTTCAGTTTGGACTAGTAAACATTTTTGTCATTTGGTAAAGAGTTAAAGTGTTCCAGGTTGCAGTACAGTTTTGAAGCATACCTCAAGGTCATTAGTTAGGGTTGAGTTGTACGTCAGGTAATGGGTTCATTCCCGTGTTGGAGTCTTGCTCCGAAAATAAATGCTTTTAATGGCATTTTGCCTTGCTTTGCATTCAAGGATGTTTCAGTAGAATGTAACAGGAAAATAGAAAGTGAAGATCCATGATCAGAAAACATGTTCTGTGCTGTCTGATCTTAAAAGTGTGTACAAAAGCAACCGAACCTGAAGTGGAAGAAAATTCTAAGATGAAGATTACTGATCTCTCTTGTCTGTTTCTAATCTTTAGTTCACCTTTTTATTTTGAGATGCTCTAATTTCTTTACCAAATGAGGAAAATGAAGACCTGTCCATATTGAAAGAACCATCATTTTCTCCTTTTCCCACAATGCATCCACACCCATTCACAGACAAATTCCATTATTGGAGTCATGTTTGTCATCTGCAAATGCTTTGAGTTTGGGCAAGTCTAGAGTTTTGTCATCAGGTAAAGAGTGACCTTAAATTTAAACCATATTTAAATTGTCATCTGCAAATGCTTTCTACTTGGACAAGTCTAGAATTTTGTATTTGTGGTAAAGTTAACTCTTTACCAAACAACAAAATTTTACTCTTGTCCCAATTGAAAGCATTTGCAGACAACAAAATGAATATGACTTAAAAATTAAAAAAATTGTGTTGGGAAGGGTAGAAAACATTGTGGGAAAATGTGCTGGTTTCCAGCATTTCCTCCCTTTCCCACAATGTTTTCAAAAGCATTCTTTCTTGGGGTTGTTTAAAGTTGTGATTGTGTGGTGAAGAGTTAAAGGAGTTAAGTAATTGATTGATTTTCAAATACTAGGAGGATAACCTGTGATGTTTATGATGAAAGTCTGTGAATAATTTATCCCAGAACTACATGGCACTGTGTTATGTTGCCAGAAATTTCACAGATCTGCAAAAGTGTGGGTATTCAGGGTTTTCCCTGAAACCCCCTCCCCCCCACATTTCTTTGAATTTGGACTCCCACATTTTCTAAATCCCACCCCCACCAACCCCTTTAAATGTTTGCCTCAATGACCCCCATATCAAAAAAAACAAGAGGACCATGATGGTCCTAAATCGCTCACCTGAAATGCAACTCAGCTCAACACCATAATGCTACATGCCAAATATGAAAGCTCTAGCCCTTATGTTTGGGACAAGAAGATTTTTAAAGATTTCCTTCTTTATCTCTATGTGAAATCCGAGAACCCACAACATAGGGTCAACTTTTAACACCAGGGCCATAATTTAAAGTATTTTGGTAGAGGGCCACTAGATGATGCTACATGCCATATATGAAAGCTCTAGCCCTTACGGTTTGGGACAAGAAGATTTTTGAAGATTTCCTTCTTTATCTCTATGTGAAATCCGAGAACCCACAACATAGGGCCAATTTCAACAGTAGGGCCATTATTTGAAGTATTTTGGTAGAGGGCCACTAGATGACACTACATGCCATATATGAGAGCTCTAGCCTTTATGGTTTGGGACAAGAAGATTTTTAAAGATTTCCTTCTTTATCTCTATGTGAAATCCGAGAACCCACAACATAGGGCCATTTTCAACACTAGGGCCATAATTTGAAGTCAGGGATGTAAAATTCCACTCGTCCGCTCGTATTGACGAGTAACATTTGGCTTCGGGCAAGTAGAAGAAATGCCAAGCTCGTCCTGTCGGACGGGTACGTTTTAAAACTAATAAATTCTCAATTGGCCGAGTAAAATTCAAAATAAATGTTATTTCACGGCAAACACAAAACGAAAGTAGAACCTGAAATTTCAGAGCATCTCTTCTATCATGATACAGGATGTTTATGTATATTACGCACGCGCGTCAGTAAAGTGCTTGACGGGTTTTCTATTGACGGTGTCAGTGACTAGTTCTATGCTACATATTGTTAGAGCGGGACGGGTTTACCAGTCAAGCCAGCGAAAAAAATAAGTATTAAATACCGTCTGCTTTGTTTATATCGACACCGTTTGTGACCAACGTCAATTTTCGTCTGTAAAATGTCGCAACGCGACATACGATCATTATTTGGTAAAAAACTCGGGGGTGGAGATGACGAGAAGAAAGAATCAGAGCGTGTTTTGCAGAAAGAAAAAAAGAGAAAGGATTCACAGCAAGAGTAATGCAGAAGAAATGGTCATTCAAGTCCGAAAGTTGGGACAAGTGATAATACCATAAGGACGAGTAACTTTTTCTACCCACTCGTCCTACAGGACGAGTAGAAAAAGAAAAATTTTTACATCCCTGGAAGTATTTTGGTAGAGGACCACTAGATGATGCTACATGCCAAATATGAAAGCTCTAGCCCTTACGGTTTGGGACAAGAAGATTTTTACAGATTTCCTTCTTTATCTCTATGTGAAATCCGAGAACCCACAACATAGGGCCAATTTCCACACTAGGGCCATTATTTGAAGTATTTTGGTAGAGGGCCACGAGATGATACTACATGCCATATATGAGAGCTCTAGCCTTTATGGTTTGGGACAAGAAGATTTTTAAAGATTTCCTTCTTTATCTCTATGTGAAATCCGAGAACCCACAACATAGAGCCATTTTCAAGACTAGGGCCATAATTTAAAGTATTTTGGTAGAGGGCCACTACATGATGCTACATGCCAAATATGAAAGCTCTACCCCTTACGCTTTGGGACAAGAAGATTTTTACAGATTTCCTTCTTTATCTCTATGTGTGAAATCCGAGAACCCACAACATAGGGCCAATTTCCACACTACGGCCATTATTTGAAGTATTTTGGTAGAGGGCCACTAGATGATACTACATGCCATATATGAGAGCTCTATCCCTTATGGTTTGGGACAAGAAGATTCTTAAAGATTTCCTTCTTTATCTCTAAGTGAAATCCGAAAACCCACAACATAGGGCCATTTTCAACACTAGGGCCATAATTTGAAGTATTTTGGTAGAGGGTCACTAGATGATGCTACATGCCACATATGAAAGCTCTAGCCCTTAAGGTTTGGGACAAGAAGATTTTTAAAGATTTCCTTCTTTATCTCTATGTGAAATCCGAGAACCCACAACATAGGGCCATTTTCAACACTAGGGCCATAATTTGAAGTATTTTGGTAGAGGGCCACTAGATGATACTACATACCATATATGAGAGCTCTAGCCCTTATGATTTGGGACAAGAAGATTCTTAAAGATTTCCTTCTTTATCTCTATGTGAAATCCGAGAACCCACAACATAGGGCCATTTCCATCACTAGGGCCATAATTTGAAGTATTTTGGTAGAGGGTCGCGAGATGATACTACATGCCATATATGAGAGCTCTAGCCCTTATGATTTGGGACAAGAAGATTTTTAAAGATTTCCTTCTTTATCTCTATGTGAAATCCGAGACCCCACAACATAGGGCCATTTTCCACACTAGGGCCATTATTTGAAGTATTTTGGTAGAGGGCCACTAGATGATACTACATGCCATATATGAGAGCTCTAGCCTTTATGGTTTGGGACAAGAAGATTTTTAAAGATTTCCTTCTTTATCTCTATGTGAAATCCAAGAACCCACAACATAGGGCCATTTTCAACACTAGGGCCATGATACTACATACCATATATGAGAGCTCTAGCCCTTATGATTTGGGACAAGAAGATTCTTAAAGATTTCCTTCTTTATCTCTATGTGAAATCCGAGAACCCACAACATAGGGCCATTTCCATCACTAGGGCCATAATTTGAAGTATTTTGGTAGAGGGCCACTAGATGATGCTACATGCCAAATATGAAAGCTCTAGCCCTTACGGTTTGGGACAAGAAGGTTTTTGAAGATTTCCTTCTTTATCTCTATGTGAAATCCGAGAATCCACAACATAGGGCCAATTTCCACACTACGGCCATAATTTGAAGTATTTTGGTAGAGGGCCACTAGATGATACTACATGCCATATATGAGAAATCCGAGAACCCACAACATAGGACCATTTTCAACACCAGGGCCATAATTTGACGTATTTTGGTAGAGGGTCACTAGATGATGCTACATGCCAAATATGAGAGCTCTAGCCCTTATGGTTTGGGACAAGAAGATTTTTAAAGATTTCCTTCTTTATCATTATGTGAAGTCCGAGAACCCACAACATAGGGCCATTTTCAACGCTAGGGCCATAATTTCAAGTATTTTGGTAGAGGGCCACTAGATGATACTACATGCCAAATATGAGAGCTCTAGCCCTTATGATTTGGGACAAGAAGATTTTTGAACATTTCCTTCTTTATCTTTATGTGAAATCCAAGAACCCACAACATAGGGCCAATTTCCACACTACGGCCATTATTTGAAGTATTTTGGTAGAGGGCCACTAGATGATACTACATGCCATATATGAGAGCTCTAGCCTTTATGGTTTGGGACAAGAAGATTTTTACAGATTTCCTTCTTTATCTCTATGTGAAATCCGAGAACCCACAACATAGGGCCATTTTCAAGACTAGGGCCATAATTTGAACTATTTTGGTAGAGGGTCACTAGATGATGCTACATGCCAAATATGAAAGCTCTAGCCCTTAAGGTTTGGGACAAGAAGATTTTTAAAGATTTCCTTCTTTATCTCTATGTGAAATCCGAGAACCCACAACATAGGGCCATTTTCAAACTAGGGCCATAATTTGAAGTATTTTGGTAGAGGGCCACTAGATGATACTACATGCCAAATATGAAAGCTCTAGCCCTTAAGGTTTGGGACAAGAAGATTTTTACAGATTTCCTTCTTTATCTCTATGTGAAATCCGAGAACCCACAACATAGGGCCATTTTCCACACTAGGGCCATAATTTGAAGTATTTTGGTAGAGGGCCACTAGATGATACTACATGCCATATATGAGAGCTCTATCCCTTATGGTTTGGGACAAGAAGATTTTTAAAGATTTCCTTCTTTATCTCTATGTGAAATCCGAGAACCCACAACATAGGGCCATTTTCAAGACTAGGGCCATAATTTGAAGTATTTTGGTAGAGGGTCGCGAGATGATGCTACATGCCAAATATGAACGCTCTAGCCCTTAAGGTTTGGGACAAGAAGATTTTTACAGATTTCCTTCTTTATCTCTATGTGAAATCCAAGAACCCACAACATAAAGCCATTTTCAACACTACGGCCATAATTTGAAGTATTTTGGTAGAGGGCTACTAGATGATGCTACATGCCAAATATGAAAGCTCTGGCCCTTATGATTTGGGACAAGAAGATTTTTAAAGATTTTCTTCTTTATCTCTATGTGAAATCCGAGAACCCACAACATAGGGCCATTTTCAACACTAGGGCCATAATTTGAAGTATTTTGGTAGAGGGTCACTAGATGATGCTACATGCCAAATATGAGAGCTCTAGCCCTTACGGTTTGGGACAAGAAGATTTTTAAAGTTTTTTCTCTCGGTTGCCATGGCAACCAGAGTTCTTCATGGAATTCAAATCTTTGAAGTATTTTGAAAGTGCATCACCTAAGGATCATTTCTGTGAAGTTTCACAGAAATCTGTTGGGCGGTTTCAGAGGAGAAGATTTTTTAAGTAATTGTTCACGGACGGACGGACACACGGACGGACGGACGGACGCCAGACAACGATCGATCACAATAGCTCACCCTGAGCACTATGTGCTCAGGTGAGCTAAAAACAGGGAAAACTCTGGTATTGTAAATCCCATAACTTTTTTTTTCTAATCACTAAACCAACATTGCGGGTACTTGAGTTGTCATGATGAGATGATTCTAATGAGTATCCAAAAAAGTATGTTTAACCCTTAACCAAATGACAAATTTTGAACTTTTAACAAAAACAGTAATTGCAGATCTGACAAATTGAATGTAACTCAAAACATGATATTTTTCTGTCATAGGGACTTTTAGATTTATCAGTTATGAAGGGATTTGCAGATGAAAATTCAAATGCTTTTCAAATTATAGTATTTGTTCTTGAATAAGTAGAAAACATCATGGGAAATGGTGGATATGCTGGTAAACGGCATTTTCTCATTTTTCCTCGTTTTGAAAAGGCTTCTTCAACAGACGTTAAAACTTGGGATTGTGTGGTGAAGGGTTAAATCTTAATAAATACTCTTGATATCTGTTGCTTATGATGTTGTGTAGGGAAATTATCATTTAACCCTTTCCCAAACGACAAATTTTAGACCCTTCCAACCCGAAAGAGTTTGCAGACGACAATTTTAAATTTGATAAAAATGGCAGAAAGTTCTCAAAAAGGGTAGAAAACACTGTGGGAAAAGGAGAAATTGCTCGTTACGAGCAATTTCTCCTTTTCCCACAGTGTTTTCAAAAGACTTGTATTGCAAACATGTGAAAACCAGGGCTTGTTTGGGAAAGGGTTAAAACGGCTAACAATTCATCAATGAGTTGTATTTTATAAACTGCATGCTCACTTCTAGTTATGTATTATTGAGAAATTGAATTAATAGCAATTTGGTAATGAACCTCTGGTAAATCTAGCGTTAGAATACCGTTATTAACCCTTTACCATACAAGCTTGTGTAAACCCAGAGAAAGACAGCTTTTGAATTAGCATTGTGAGAAAAGAGAAAAAGCTGGTAACCAGCATTTTACCCTTTTCCAACCCTCTCAAAGACAAATTTTAACAATGAACTCTTTACCAAGCAATCCCGACTTTAAATGAACCGGGGGGAAAAGTCTTTTGAAACATTGTGGATAAAGTTGAAGTAGGTGATAATTAGTATTTTCTCCTTTTCCAACAATGTTTTCTTCCCAGTCACAGACTCATCTCATTATTTAACCCTTTCCCATACGACAAATTTTGGACTGGTCCAAATTGAAAGAGTTTGCAGACGACAATTTTAAATTTGATGAAAATGGCAGAAAGGTCTCAAAAAGGATAGAAAACACTGTGGTAAAAGGAGAAATTGCTCATTACAAGCAATTTCTCCTTTTCCCACAGTGTTTTCAAAAGACTTGTACTGCAGACACATGAAAACCAGGGCTTGTTTGGGTAAGGATTAAGCCACATTTAATTTATTGTCAGCAAAGTTGTTAAAGTTGAACAAGTCTAGAAATAAGTGGTTAATATTTTTCGATCAGTTATTGGTCAAATGTTGTCTTAGGGTAGACTTTTGAACTGTATCATAGGGGTGTAAAGATAGATCAATACAAAAATGGATCTTGACAGAGGATCTTGACAGTGACTGCCGCAATAGCAATGCATCCATTGCAACATTTGAAATCATTACTATGGCCAATGATGAGACCAACTAATGATAGTTTGATGACATAATTGTAAGGTGGCTCAAAAGATGAGGTCTATGAAAGAGTAAGAAATAATGTAAGTAAGGAGAAAATGCTGATCACCAGCATTTTCTCATTTTCCCACAATGTTTTCAAAAGACTTCTTCCTCTCTGTCTTGACAAAAGGATTATTTATTAACCTGATTAAGGAGTTGAATTTGAAATACTAGTGTTTTATTCCAGCCGGTGTAAGGAGGAAATGTTCTTGAGCAAGATGTTGCAGAGTCTGGGCATAGTATTATTGGGCTGCTAGCCAAGTGCAAAGATCTTTGAAAGGGAGATAACTCAGATTGGATTTCAGTCTAACCTCTTCATGATTCAAATTAGCCCTCTTCCTTTGGGCCCTAATAGTAGACAGGTTTTTGACTGGTTCAAACGACACAATTTTAGACTAGTCCAAGTTGACAGCATTTGCAGACAACAGATTAAATGTGGTCCTTATAATGGAATTTCTTTGAATGGGTAGAAAACATTATGGCTAAAGGAGAATGCTGGTTATCAGCATTTATTCTTTTCCCACATTGTTTTCAAATGCATTCGCTCTAAGGGTTGTTAAAACTGGATTATGTGTTAACCCTTTATCACACAGCCCCGAGACAGAAAGCTTTTTAAAACATCATGGAAAAAGGAGAAAATGCTGGTAATCAGCATTTTCTCATTTTCCCACAATGTTATATACCCTTCCCAAATCAAATTTTAATTTTTGAGTTATGTTTATTTTGTCATCTGCAAATACTTCCAGTTTGGACAAGTCTAAAATTTTGTTTGATAAGGCCACAGTTTTTTTATTTTTCATTTTACCGATCCGCCGACCCAATTTTTTCATGAAACCGAAAAAAAAATAAAAGTACTTTTTTTCAATTTTATTTTCCGTCACCGTTCCGACTCAATGAGCAGAACGGTTTACCGGTATACATGAACATCTTTTTTTACAAGCACCAAAAGTTTCCAAACTATCTTGAAAAAGGTTAACATGTCTAGAATTTCAAAAAAATTTTCAACTGTCTTGCTTTTATATGATTTCGAGTCAAAATCAGACCTAAAGAAGTCAGAAAAAGTATGATGTAAATGGGTACCTGTTGTTTCTCCCATAATGCCTTGATAGATGAAGATCGATTCTACGGCACATTTCCTCTCTTAACTCTTTACCAAATGACAAATTTTTGGACTAATTCAAACTGAAAGCATTGACAGACGACATACTAAAGGTGGCCAAAATGGCAAACTTCGTCCTTGATAGGGCAGAAAGCAATGTGGGGAAAGGAGAAAATATTGGTAACCCACATTTTCTCCTTGTTCCACAATGTTTTCAGAAGTCCTTTTTCTTGGGGTAGTTAAAACTTGGGATTGTGTGGTAAAGGGTTAAAATATGACGCGAATCGCTTGCAAACAACAAAAATTCTCAACATTATGCCGTCTAGATCTATCTCACTTCACATGTATGGCTGCACTAGCACTCTACTTTCCCACATAAACAAATTAAGCGTTTGATGACTTGAAAAACACAGTATTTAACTAACAACACGATGTACGTGTAAGTTTTATCACAAACGTACACGTATGTAATTTACAGTCCAATCAATTCGATGCTAAATTTAGACACTGTCTTTCTCTGATCTACTTTCCTGCCTTCTTTACATCCACGAGAACTTGCAGTGCTTGCTCAGTAGTAAACAAACCCTGATTTGGACATGTAGTACGCTTCAATAGTTTTCAATGAGAAAACGGTCCTCTGGCAGTAGAACAATTTCTGATCAAACAAAATTCGTTTTCTTACAATAAAATATTTGTACAGGTCAACCGTTTACTCATACAGCAATCTTGCCGCAAGACTTCGGATTTTTGTACATTGTCAAAAAAATTAACATTTGAGGTAATTATAAAAAGTGTCAGGATTCCTGTTATTGGTAATGATTTTAACTTTTCACCAGTGACTCTTTAACTTGCAAAACTTTATTGAATGGAATAAATCTATACGCGTAAATAAATTAGAAGCAAATATTTGAAGCTCGCACTGTGCGTACCGCATTCTTGATTTAGACTACTTGTTAATTCTCGGAAAAAAGGATTTAGATGCAAATTTAGTTGCAGTAACGGAACGGAATTTTTAATTATCGATAATGTCGAGATGAGACATCTGGTCTCCTCAAAAGTTGTCTTCAACAAAAAGTCAACATTAATTTGCTGATATTTACGTGTTTCATTTTTCCAATATCAACAAATTTTCGAAGATACTGCTAAAAATATGTAAGTGCCGATTAAAAAAAGGTGCTGACAGCATGTTTGTCACCTAATGAAAATTATTGAGTATGAAGTAGATCTACCGATAACCGGAGCAATTAATATGAAGGGTTAACTGAAGATAATAACAAAAGCGCACCTTTAGGGGCTAAATGTGTTAGATAAGTGAAATTATGTCTCAAAAAAACCTGTAGGCCTATTGTGATAAAAACTTGTCTGCTAGCACATGCAGACAGTCGTGAATCCATTTTAATTGTCATTAGTTTTCGCGTTTTTTCTATTGCCGATTCTGTGATGACACAGTCATTGTAGAAGTAAACCAGATATGTTCATTGTATCCTTGAATGACAAATGCACAATATTTTCCAACTTTCCAACTTTCCGTAAATAAAAGATGTGTGAGAACAAATTTCACGTTATTTGTATGTGCTAAAGACTCTTTGATTAGTGAACAGTTCCTGAAAGTTATAAATCTCTCTTGCTATCTCTCTCTCTCTGTCTTTCCGTCTGTCTCTCACAAAACAGTTATGTTTTGCATG
Organism: Tridacna gigas; assembly: GCA_945859785.2. NCBI lineage: Eukaryota > Metazoa > Mollusca > Bivalvia > Cardiida > Cardiidae > Tridacna > Tridacna gigas. Next base: position 45,484,316 of record OX244038.2, read on the forward strand.
ACTGTAAATCATGACTTTTTCCATGGTATTTCTAGCAAAACACAATGAGTGATTAGCTTGCTAAGGCTGCTCTACAGTACAGTTAAAAGAGCAACCTCAGCAAGCTCATCCTGCACAGACTACTGTGTGACTACATTTGAAACAGGAGGGCCATGATAGCCCTGTATCGCTCCACTGCCTTTCAAAGAAATGGATCATGCGCTTTATTGGCATTTTGATAAACCTAGATCTTATGGTTAGGAACTAGATTCATTTAGTTTTCAGTGTATAAGCCCATGTAAACAATTTTGACCCCTGGGGTGGGACCGACTTTGACCCCAGGGCTATGATTGGGACAGTCTTGGTAGAGGTCTACTCAATGAACCTGCTTGTAAAATTTGGTAGCCTTAGGCCTTAAATTAAGTTTTCACTATATAAACCCATGTAAAACTTGTGAACCCTGGAGTGAGGTCAATATTAACCTCACTGCTGTTATTTGGATAACCTTAATCCGAGTCCCAATAGATAAAGCTACATGCCCATGTAAACTTGAGACCAACCCACCCCACCCCACATTTTGGGCAAATTTTGACCCCAGGGCTATAACTTGAAGAAATCTGGTACAAGTCTATTAGATGAAGCTACCTACCAAATTTGGTAGCCCTAAACCAAATGGTTTCGGACAAGAAGATTTTGAAAGATTTCGAATATTTTTCAGTTTTGTGGCCATTGCAACCAGAGTTTTTATTGGTATCAAAATTGTTTTAAGAGATTCAGAATTCTGTTAAGTTTCATCAAAATTGGATGGGTAGTTTCAGAGAAGAACATGTTTGGAATAACAGTTGATTCAAACTCGCACACACGCAGACATGCACACATGCACACATGCACGCACTGACCGAAGGACAGAAGGACGGACACATGGCCATGACCGAAATTCGCTCACCTTGGGCCAGTGAGCTAAAACTGGTGAGTTTGCAGATATAAAATTCAGTTTGGCTCAATTATGATGGGACTTGTCTTGCAAAGAGAGAAAAGCGGAAAATTCTGGTCATTAGCATTTTCTCCTTTTCCCACAATGTTTTCAAAAGCCCTTTTCCTAGGGGTTGCTTAAAAACAGGATTTTATGGTAAAAGATAAAGAGAAATAATTCAAAAGAAAGCAATTTGAATGTGTCCTTGTTTGTAGCTGCAATATCAATGACGTGACGGAGTGAGAGTGATAGTCGTGGTAAATTTTATTTTTATTTTTTTTCGTCCTCGGTCCCTAACTTTTCACGAAGAAAATCGGTAAAACAAAAAATTAAACAACTCGGGCCTAATAGGTTGACTCTTTACCAAACGACTCAACCAAATTGAAAGCATTTGCAAGCGACAACTTATATATTACTCAAATGTTTGAATTTGTCTTTGATAGCATACAAAACATTGTTGGAACAGGAGAAAATGCTGGTTATTAGCATTTTCTCCTTTTCCCACAATGTTTTCAAAAGGCTTCTTACCTAGGTTGTTAAAACTAGGGGTTTGTTTGGTAAAGGGCTAACCATTTACCACACAACAAAAATGTAGGCTTGTCCAAATTCAATTCAAAGCATTTGCAGACAACAGTTTAAATATTGTTCAAATGTTCGAATTTGTCTTTGAAAGGGTAGAAAACATTGTGGGAAAGGGGGAATGCTGGTTACCAGCATTTTCTCCTTTTCCGACAATGTTTTCTAAAGGCTCTTCCTTAAGGTCGTTAAAACTCGGGATTGTGTGGTAAAGAGTTATGGGGAAGTATTCAAATGGCAAGTATCTGGTTTATGAAGTTTTCTTTACAGACAGTGTCTAGGATGACTTTACTGTCAGAAACTATGTGGCTTATCAGTTCAAAAGGCACAAATGTTAACCCGAAGTTTTTAATCCCCTCTCATTTACCATGCCACTGAGCCTGGTAGTACATTGGATAGCATAAAGGCCTTAAGACCAGTGGTCTCTGGTTTGAATCCCCAGCTCAACAAGTTAGGAGGATTACTGATAGTCATTGGACTGGATTCAATTGCCTTTCACCCCTGATCATTCTTTTGACGACGGTGGTTATGTGGGAAAGCAGTTAGAGGCTTGGGAAGAGTATTGTGCAAAGTACTGGTAAAAGAAACTCCAGGAAAGCATGGATAGGTGTATTTGTCACTGTGATATAACTAGAATAATGTTGAAATAATGTGAGATGGTTTTGTAAAGGGTTAGGATTCCAAGGACAACAGATTAGCATAGAAAAATACCACCTGCATACAAATTAATTCTTTGCCACACTATCCCGACTTTTAACGACCTTGAGAAAGACGACTTTTGAAAACATTGTTGGGGGAAAAAGGAGAAAATGCTGGTAACCAGCATTTTCTCCTTTTCGTACAATATTATCTACCCTATCTAAGACAACTTCAATAATTTGAGCATCATTTGGTTTGTTGTTTGCAAATGCTTTGAGTTTGGACAAGTCCAAAATTCTGTCATATGGTAAAGTATTTAACCCTTTACCACACAATCCTGAATTTTAACGACCCTAAAGAAAAAACCTTTTGAAAACATAGTGGGAAAAGGAGAAAATGCTGGTAACCAGTGTTTTGTACTCCTCCCAAAACAAATTTCAATTTTTGAGGCACATCTGATTTGTCGTCTGCAGATGCTTTTGATTTGGAATAGTCTAAAATTTTGTATTTTGGTAAAGAGTTAAAACAAGGGATTGTTCGGCAAAGTGTTAAAGCTATACTATAGTTGCCTTTGTGGCCAGTGTAGATCAAAATCAGACTACATGTTTTGTGCAGTCTTGATTTTTTATCTACACTGCCCATTTTCCTAAGACAATCTTAACTAAAGCAACCACAAAATTAGAATCAGTTGTGTTGTATTTCTTGGCCGAAAATGTCTGTTAGGTTTATTCTGCACTCTAAGGATTAACTTTGTGGCACCTTGTAACTACTGCTGGTTACAAGTGATATCTTCTTATGCAACAGTGTTTCGTTTTGTATGTCTTCATTTTCTTGAACCTTATTCCTTTACCATACGATTCCGAGTTTTAACAATCCTGAAGGAGAAGGCTATGGAAAATGTTGGGTGAAAAGGAGAAAATGCTGAAGACCAGCATTTTCTCCTTTTCCCACAATGTTTTCTGTCTTTTCACTTTCAAAATTTGTCATTTGAGCCACATTTAATTTGTGCTCTGCAAATACTTTGAAACTGGACAAATCCAAAATTGTGTTGTTTTGAGAAAGGTGAGCTGATGCTGATTGCTCATCTTCTATGGGGAAAGTTTGTGCTGCAAGTTTGTTTTGCTTGATACTTGTGAGAAATCTTCTGATACAAGCAGTCTTAATCCTTTACCAAACAACCCCATATTTTAACGGCTCTGAATGAGAAGGCTTTTATAAACATTGTGGGAAAAGGAGAAAATGCTGGTAACAAGTACTTTCTCCCTTTCCACAATGTTTCCTACCTGTTTAAAAACAAATCCAATAATTTCAGCCTTACCAAAATGTTGTCTGCGGATGTTTACATTTTGACAAGGCTAAAATAATTTGGTGTGGTAAAAGAGTTACCCCTTAAATCCCCTTTCCCAACTATAGTTGGCTTTGCAGCCAGTATAGATCAAGATCAGACTGCACAAAATGTGCAGCCTGATCTTTGATCTACACTCTCTGCTTTCCAGTAACACCACAAACAAAAGCAACTATAATAACTGCAATTGTTTGGATCATATTTGAAGACTTAAAAAGTCTTTGGTTGGGTTTATTTGGTGTTCTAAAGGTTAACTGTTCACCAGATGACAAAATTTTAGACTTGCCAGTACTGAAAACATCTGCAAGAGATGAATTCATTATGGCTCAAATGATTAAATATGTCTTTGAAAGGATTGTAAACATGGTGAGAAATGGAGTAAAAACGCTGGTTGCATTTATCTAGTTGTCTTACAGATAAGCCCGGGTAGTTTTGGAATGACATGGCTCTAAAACATATCTCGGGAAATTGTGCCAAAATAAAGTTCTAAACTTCTGTGGAATGCACACTTTTTCATCCAGCTTCTCAGAATATTAGGTTCATTACACCACTTATTCAATAACATGGGGGCTGGTATATCACTAACTACAATGCTGTTCTGATTCAGAGGCTCTGGAGACACTGGCATCTGTATTGACACCAACCATTCTTGTTTGTGTCCTTAAAGGCCCAATAGTGGCCAAAAGTAACAAAGTGGAGGTTAAAATGCATTTTAATTTAAATCATACCTTTCAAAAGTATGAAAATTATTCTAAAAATGACAATCTGTTATTGCACGGTCGATCCAAGTGTTAGTCGCTAGCAGAAATAAATAAAATCTAAAACGAGGTTAAAAAGTAAACAAAAGATCAAGCGACCTAGTAAGCTCCAACCCAGTTTCAAAATTCATTTTTCTACCCGCAACTATCACTTGTCATCTTCACAATAGTTTCCATACTTTTAAGGGGTATGATTTTAATTTAAATGCTTTAAAAGCACCTGCACTGTTTACTTTTGGCCACTATTTGGCCTTTAATATCATTTGCAATAATTTTTTAAATTTCAAAGACATAACATCTGATTGGGGAAACAAAACGGTTGTTTGGTTTAGCCTATCAGAAATTGTGTTAATTTCCTACATTAACTCTTTTACCAAATGAACAAATTTTGTACAAGACGAAATTGATAGCATTTGCCAACAACAATTGTGGCTCAATTGATGATACCTGTCTGATGGAGTAGAACAGATGGATTAAGAAAACAATTCTTGTAACCAGCATTTTCTCCTTTTCCCACAATGTGTTAAAAGGCCTTTTTTCAGGGCCGTTAAAATTCAGGATTATGAGGTAAAGAGTTGAGAGTTAGAGAAAGAATACAATTTAGAATGGTTGGTAAATATGGGCCCTGCTGATGTATTTTCGACCATGTTAATGTGGGAAAGCAGTACATGGATTGGAATAATGTTGCGCAAAACACACATAACAGAAACTTCTAGGAAAGCTATTTCAAAGTTCAGATACTGGCTGCTGCAGTGTAACTGAAATGATGTTGAAAGTCATCAGGAGTTAACCCGCAGTCACAGAATCCTGATTCTTAACGATGCTTAGAACAAAGCTTTTGAAAACATTGTGGGAAATTTAAAGGAGAAAATCTTGGTAACCAGTATTTTCTCCTTTTCTCATAATGTTTTCTACCCTGCCCAAAACAAATTTGAATTTTTGAGTCTCATTTATTTTGTAGTCTGCAAATGCCTTCAATCTGGAAAAGTCTAACATTTTGTCGATTGGCACAGAGTTAAACTCTGTACAAACAAACAGACAAACAAACAAAGACAGCAGAGTTAGAAATGCAGGTAAAATGCATGTGCAGGGATGAGCCAACTAAATCAATACAACCTGCCAATGTATGATAAGCTGATGGCAGCTGGAAGGAAGCCTAGAGTTTGTGACCCTTTTAATCATGATATACAGTATTTTTTGTATCCTCTTCTTGGCCAGTTTTTGAAAAAAAGCATTGTTGCAAAAGGAGAAAATTCTAATAACAAGCATTTCTCCTTTCACGAAAAATTTTGTAGCATTTATTTGGCACATAAAGGTTTGATCATGTTCAGAACTATCTCAATGACCCTTAGGGAGATGGCTAATTTAAAAACATCATGGTGCAAGTGTTTTCAGTTTGGACAAGTCTTAACCCTTTACCACATGATCCCGAGTCTTAGTGACCCTGAGAAAGAAGCCTTTAGAAAACATTGTGGGAAAAGGAGAAAATGCTGGTAACCAGCATTTTCTCCTTTTCCCATAATGTTTTCTACCCTTCCATAAACAAATTCAAATTTTTGAGTCACATAAATTTTGTTGTCTGCAAATGCTTTCAATTTGGACTAGTCTAAAATTTAGTCGTTTGGTAAAGAGGTAAGCTATAAAGAAATGAGATGCAGAGATTCCCTTGTTTCTTGAGGCTGATCAAGCCTAGGAAGCATTCGGGTAAATGGATAGCTTTGTCATGAGGAAATTTGTTTTCCCATGTTGCAATGTTTGCAATTTTCTCTGCTGTAGGCATGTGAAAATGCATTCAGTTTGAGAAAAGTACGCAATAATTATATCACATGTCTTTACCAAACAATACCACTTGTTTTATTGACCTCGAGGGAAAGACTTATTAAAACATTGTGGGAAAAAGAGAAATGTTTTGTGCCTTTTCATAGACAAGTCCTGTCCTTTCAACCACATTTTATTTAATGTCTGAAATGCTACTTGGACAAATATTCAAACAAGAGTTAAAATAACCAGACAACAAAACTGGACTTGTCAAAATTAGAAGCATTTACAGGTCTGTAACAAAATGGAGTATCCATGCTTCAATGATGAGATTTATCTTTGAAAGGTTGGAAAACATCGCTGTGACCACCATTTTCTCCTTTTCTTACAATATTTTCAAAGGCTTTCACAAAAAATGAGGTTGTATTGAAATGGATTAACTTTTTACCAAATGACAAAATTTTAGACTAGTCCAAATTGAAAGCATTTGCAGACAAAATAAACGTAACTGAAAAATTGAAATTTATTTTGGGAAGGTAGAAAAACATTGTGGAAAAAGGAGAAAATGCTGGTTACCAGCATTTTTTCCTTTTCCCAGAATGTTTTCAAAAGGTTTCTTCCTCAGGGTCGTTGAAAGTCGGGATTGTGTGGTAAAGGGTTAATTCTCTACCAGAGGACAAAATTTTTACACACATCCAAATTGAAAGCATTTGCAGATGACATATGTTGCTGAAATATATTACATTTATCTTTGAGAGGATAGAAATCATTGTGGTAAAAGGAGAAAATGTTGGTTACCAGCATTTTCTCCTTTTGCTAAAAACGGGGATTGTGTGGGTATAAGGGTAAAACCACTATCCTTTGTGATGGGTGTTGGACTGCAGTACTGCACTGAACACAGACAGTGTGAAATATTTAGGTAGATGGGTATAGCAGTCAATATTTACCTGAGAAAATATCAATTAGACATACAGAACTTTTATTCAGATAAACATCAGAGATAGCTCTAGGCTTGTTTGGACCATCTTTTAACTCCTTGACCCTAAGGAAGGAGGCTTTTGAAAAACATTGTGGGAAAAGGAGAAAATGCTGGTAACCAGCATTTTCTCCTTTTCCTCACAATGTTTACTCTCCTTTCAACTACGAGTCCCATCATTTTGGACGCTGTTCCTTTGTTGTCTGCAGTTGTTTTCATTTGGACTGGACTACAATACTAGTCATCTGACGAGAGAGTTAACTCCACCAGACCACCAATTTTAAGATTTGTCCAAATTCTAAGCATACGCAGACTGAACATGGCTGAAATGACGGGATTTGTCTTGGAAAGGATCAAAACATTGTGGGAAAAGGAGATAATGCAGGTGACTAGCACTTCCTTAAGCCTTTTTATTCCTGGCTTTTAATGAACCTGAGGAAGAAGGCTCTTGAAAAAGGAAGACAAAATCTAGAAGCTGAATTGCAAGGATGTGTTTTCATTTTAGCTCTGGGATCAAAAGTGCACCCCCCCCACCCCCCACATGGGAGTCAAAGACATGGGTCTTACGAGTCTGTGACGATGCCACCCCAACCTAGAGTTGTCAAAAAGCAGCCATTATTCTCAGAAAGGTCATGTTATATACATAGTAAAATTAGTGTTGCACCCCCTATGTTTTTAACGTGTTTAATTTTCTGGCGTGAATGATATGAAATGGATTGGAAATTAGAATCTGGCTGCTGTATACAAGAACAAACAAGTCTATTGTCTCTGAAATGGAATGAACTGAGGTATCCCTTAACCTCATGGCAGCAGCTACTGATCGAGCTGTTTCAACCTGTCGTGAGAGGTGTGAGACAAAGACTGCAAGCTGTTTTGCATGCCCCGGGCGGGCAATATTGCCTGATTTTGCGTGTCCATTCTAGGCAGGTCACTTTCAACCTGTCACATGTTTTGTTTCGACATTAAATTCCCTGTTTTAACCAAACTTAAACGCTTCTCGTTTTTCTTAAATTTGAAAGCAACATCTAGGCAAAAGATTCCCTCTTACCATGAGGTCAAGGGATACCTCAGCTCAGTTCATTTTATGGGCAAAAGACGACTCTGTTGGTGTATGCAGCAGCCAAATTCTAATTTCGACCCAATTTTATCTCATTCACGTCAGAAAATCAAACCCGGTAAAAAACACAGGGGGTGCAACACTAATTTTACTATGTATAGAATGAAAAATTACATTTTACATGAAGCACACAACTTTTTATCTTGGCTGTTTTCAAAGAAAACGTCAAGGTATTGCCTTAGCCCTGGAGCATCATTCTGCATTGTCATCATCGTTGTCATACAGAAACTTTGACATTTTATAATATCTTTGTTCTTACCAAAGATATGTGGACAAGTTGTTAATTATCAAAAGGGGAATCCATTCAACAAGGGCAGGCAACCATGTATTTTTTTACAGAGTTATGCCTCTTTTGTGACTTAAAATTGTTAAGCATCTGCAGTGAAGCCTTGGCACCTGTATGCAGTGCTCTTGTTTTTGTGAGAACACTATGGAAAAATGACATTTTTGTCGCAAACAATTTGTCCTTTTGCCACAGTGTTTTCACATGTAGTAAAATCACATTTCAGGCTGATTTCCTAGGTTGTACAAACATCTTCAAAGTCGTCTCTGTACTCTGTTACACAAGAGGTAGTGAATGACCTGTTTATCAGACAACAAAACTTTAGACTGGTCCACATTGAAGTCCTTTGGAGACATCAAATTAAATGTGGCCTTAATCATACAATTTGGTTTTGAAAAGGTAAAAAACATCCTAAGAAAAGGAGAAATTGCTGGTTAGTAATTTCCTCTCCTTTTTCCTCATACATATATTTTGAAAACTGTTGTGCGTCATGTTTGAAAAAACCATGGGATTGTGTGGTAAAGGGTAAGCTCTAACCTGAGACTGCTGTTTCTTAGACTGGTCTTCAGTGAAAGTATTTGCAGACCACAAGTTATAATGTGGCCTTAAGGATATGATTCATCTTTAGAGGGGAAAAAAATATTGTGAGAATTGGAGATAAGTGAATCTAAGTAACCAGCTTTCTCTCCTTTTCCAACAATGATGTGAAAAACTTTCTGCTTTTTGGTCCTAAAATCATGGGATTATTTGGTAAAGGGTTAATCCTTCTGCCAAACAATCTAGAGTTTTAGCGACCCTGAAGTAAAAGGCTTCACAAAATATGGTGGGATAAGGAGAAAATGCTGGTAACCAGCATGTTCTCCATTTCCTACAATGTTTTCTACCCTTTTGTAAGCAAATTTGCTTCTTCTGAGTCATATTCAAGTCGTCTGCATATGCTTTTGATTTGGGCAAGGCTAGAGTTTTGTTTTCTGGTAAAGTGTTAACTAGAGCATGTAAATTATGTTTCATAATCTGTTACCTGAGTTTCAGTCATTAAATTTGAACCTAGCAAAATGGCAAAGATGAAGACAGAAACATTCAACCCTTTTTAATGCCATTCAGAATCTTTACTTGCCTTTACAGCCAGTGTAGATCAAGATCAGACTGCACAGAAGGTACAGTCTGATCTTTGTTGTACTGTCTGCTTATGCCAATGGGCATTCTTGGACAAAAACAACCTCAAAGTTGCAATATTTTGGTCTTATTACTGCCTAAAGAAGTTTGTTAGATGCTCTAGGTGTTAATTTTGAGGGACACAGAATTAAATACAAAAGAGCCATGCTCTTTGAAATGAGGGCTTGATGCATCTGCAAAAAGTATCAACCCAGGTCAGTCTGCGCAGTCCGCGCATGCTGGCCTGGGCCAAGACATTTTGGTTTTTGTCAATTTTCTGCAAAGCCCAAGGACAAGGATTCAGTCTGTTGTTAGACAAAATGGATTTTATGGATCCATGATTATGTGATGACTTCCTTGGTATGATGCATCATAGATGCATTGAAGCCCCTTTTGCCAGTGCATAGCTCATTTTAATTGTTTGCACAGATAGAACAATCTGATAAATGGAGAAATTTCAAGCAACAAGCAATTTTTCCAGATCTGTCTTAGTGTTTCCTTAATTCTTAGCTCACCTGAGCACGAAGTGCTCATGGCGAGCTATTGTGATCGTGCTGTGTCCGGCGTCCGTTGTGCGTCGTCCATCGTCAACTTTTTACCTTGTGTATGCTCTAGAGGCCACATTTTCAGTCCGACCCTCATGAAACTTGGTCAGAATGTTTGTCTTGATAAAATCTCATTCGGCATACCTCGGGTGATCGGTGATCAAATCCCTCGGCTGTATCACATAGCTTGATATGCACCTACATGGTACATTTCGCACATCTCCGGAAGCACAACGCTTTACCGTTATTGAAATTGTAAGGCTCCTCTTTAGAAAGAACACATGAGTAAATTTTCTATCGTTATCTTTCTAAGAGTATTTCAGTGGCAAACAGTTTGTACATTCAATTTTTAGCGTGGTTTATCAATTCTGTTAGGAGCTTTCATCGACAGATCGATAGAAGTGAATAACTTCACAGTGGTTGTTCATGTCGCTGCTATGCGATCTACAGGGGCGCCTCCATGTTTAAGATCATGTGATTGGTAGTTCAAAATTGAAGTCTCCTTTATACAGACGAGGTTAGATGTAGGTATGGAATCGGCCGAGTTGTGACAAGTGGATAAAATCTCAGACGAGTTTTAAATTGGGTCATGTGGGGTCAAAAACTAGGTCACTAGGTCAAATCTTCGAAAAACCTTGTGTACGCTCTAGAGGCCGCATTTCAGTCAGATACTTGTGAAATTTGGTCAGAAAGTTTGTCTTGAGAAAATCTCGGACAATTCGAAATTGGGTCATGTGGGGTCAAAAACTAGGTCAATAGGTCAAATCTTCGAAAAACCTTGTGTACGCTCTAGAGGCCACATTTTCAGTCAGATACTTGTGAAATTAGGTCAGAATGTTTGTTTTGATAAAATCTCGGACGAGTTCAAAATTGGGTCATGTAGGGTCAAAAACTAGGTCACTAGATCAAATCTGTGAAAAACCTTGTGTACGCTCTAGAGGCCATATTTTCAGTCCAATCCTCATGAAACTTGGTCAGAATGTTTGTCTTGATAAAATGTGGGACGAGTTTGAAATTGGGTCATGTCAGGTTAAAAACTAGGTCACTAGGTCAAATCTTAGAAAAACCTTGTGTGGGCTCTAGAGGCCACATTTTCAGTCAGATACTTGTGAAATTAGGTCAGAACGTTTGTCTTGATAAAATCTCGGACGAGTTCGAAATTGGGTCATATTGGGTCAAAAACTAGGTCCCTAGGTCAGATCTTAGAAAAACCTTGTGTGTGCTCTAGAGGCCACATTTTTAGTCAGATACTTATGAAACTTGGTCAGAATGTTTGTCTTGGTAAAATCTGAGATGAGTTCGAAATTGGGTCATGTCAGGTCAAAAACTAGGTCACTAGGTCAAATCTTAGAAAAACCTTGTGTACGCTCCAGAGGCCACATTTTCAGTCAGATACTTGCGAAATTTGGTCGGAATGTTTGTCTTGATAAAATCTGGGACGAGTTCGAAATTGGGTCATGTCGTGTAAAAAACTAGGTCACTAGGTCAAATCTTAGAAAAACCTTGTGTGCGCTCTAGAGGCCACATTTTCAGTCAGATACTTGTGAAATTAGGTCAGAATGTTTGTCTTGATAAAATCTCGGACAAGTTCGAAATTGGGTCATGTAGGGTCAAAAAGTAGGTCACTTGGTCAAATCTTCGAAAAACCTTGTGTGCGCTCTAGAGGCCACATTTTCAGTCAGATACTTATGAAACATGGTCAGAATGTTTGTCTTGATAAAATCTCAGACGAGTTTGAAATTTTTTGTCTTGATGATATCTCGGATGACTTCAAAATTGCGTCACATAGGGTCAAAAACAATGTCATTGGGTCACATTGAAGAAATACCTTTTGGGCACTCTGGAGGCCACAATTCTAGCTAGATCGACCTGAAAATTGGTCTACGTATTTGACTTGATGATATTTTGGATCAATTAGAAATGGATCTCATAGGGTCATAAACTAGGTCACTGGGTCAAATTCAAGAAATGTATTGTGGGCACTGTAGAGGCCACAGTTTTTGCTCAACTGACCTGAAAATTTGTCAGCATGTTTGACTTGATGATATCTTGAATGGATTTGAAATTGGACCACATAGGGTCATAATCTAGGTCACTAGATCAAATTACAGAAACCTCTTGTGGGCACTCTAGAGGCGGCAATTCTTACCCAATTCACCTGAACCTTGGTCAACAAGTTTGTTTTGATGTTTCGGATGAGTTTGAAATATGGTCACATTGGGTCATAAACTAGGTCACCAGGTCACATTGAAGAAAGACATTTTGGACACTCTGGAGGCCACATTTTCAGCTCAGTGGACCTGACAATTGGTCAGAATGTTTGTCTTAATAATATCTCAGATGAGTTTTAAATTGGGTCATTATGACCCTGGAGTGAAATTTGGCCTATTGACTTAGGTGAGCGATCCAGGGCCATCATGGCCCTCTTGTTTACCAAATGACCAAATTTGTCCATTATATAATTGAAGGCATTTGCAGACAAAAATTCAAATGTTGGTCAAATGATTGAACTTGTCATGGATAGGGTAGTAAACATTGTTGGAAAAGGAGAAAATGCTGGTTACCAGCATTTTCTCCTATTCCCGCAATGTTTTCTAGAGGCTTCTTTCTTTTGTTAAAACACGGGATTGTATGGTAAAGGAATTGCTGCAGATGTTTGAGAAAGTGATCTTTATAACTGGCAACTACAGGATTTGTGTAACTCTAAAATTTACAACATCTACAAATTTTCAGATCTGTATTGAAATATTTTGTAAACAACCAATGAATATAAGGTTATAACTATGGACTTTTCTTTGAGGGGGTTAAAAACAAAACGGGATTACGAGAATATGGTTTCGAGTATTTTCTCTTTTCCCCCACAATGTTTTTTCAAAAGCCTTTTTCGTCAGGGTCGTTCAAAGGTTAGATTGTGTACTAAAAGATCTGGAGATCAGATAGACTTGAAGGGAGGGATTTTTTTTTTTTCATTATTTTGCAAAGGGATGCCTTGTGTTGTGTTCCTGGTAGCCTGACTCTGTCGGTTTGTTTGTATTTTTGTGCCCTCACAATGTCTTTTTAAGTCCTTGTCTGATTTTGAAAAAATTTCTCACATGTTTGCACATTGATAAATGACGTCAGATGCTGGGCTCCAAGGTCAAGGTCACAGCAGGGAGTCACAGGTGACAAACTATTGATAGCTTTCTCCCAGTGTATATTGTCTTCTGTTGTGGAGGGTTTACTTAGTCGGCGTATGTTTCCCATCTTTGTGTCTGACTACTGAACATTCAGCCTGGCTATCTGCCGGCTGGTTCATATTGGACTGTTTGGTTAAATAGCATTTTCTCCCTTTTGTCACACTGTTTTCTTCACCAAGATCATTAAAACTTGGCATTGTTTGCGAAAGGTTTAACAGGCATTTTGGGAAAATTTATCATAAAATTAATAGAGAAATTGCTCAAATAAAGTTAATGTATTTTGAATGATTACTGTCATAATTTCAAGACTTAACCTTTAGCCACACATTTATATGTTTTAATGACCCTGAAGAAGAAAGCTTTTGAAAACGTTGAGGGAAAAGGAGAACGTTGTGGTAACTAGCATTTTCTCCTTTTTCTACAATGTTTCAGCTGTCATAGAACAACCATGTCATTTGAGCCACATGTAATTTGTTGTCTGCAAATGCTTTCAATACAGACAAGTGTAAAAGTTTGTTATTTGGTAAAGGATTAACGCTTTACCAGACAGTAAAATTTTAGACCAGTCTAAATTGAAAGCATTGCAGATGACTAACTAAATGATGCTCAAATTAGAAAAATTTTCTTTAAAAGGGTAGAAAACATTGTTTGAAAAGGAGAAAATCTTGGTAACCAGCATTTTCTCCTTTTCCCACAATGTTTTCAATAAGCTCTATCCACAGTGCCTTTAAAACTCAGTATTGTTTGGTAAAGGGTTAAATCTGTAATACCAGTGACCTTGACCTTAACCTTGCTGTAAGCTGAAAGTATTACATTTTCTGCATGTCTAAATCTGTCATAATGCAACATTTCATAATCCAAGTAGATAGTTGAAGGATTTACATTTTCTGCATGGTTAACCAGCACATTGCTATTTACCACAATGTTTTCTGACCTTTCAGAGACTTATAAATTTGAGACATGATCAATTTGATGTTTGCAACTACCGTAAATTGCGTAAGTTTTTGAACAGTAAAAAATAATTAATTTTTTGGATGTCCCAATATTTAGGTTGACGAAAAATAATTATTTTCCGTGGTGTCCCAAAACTTATGGTCAAACAGGGATCGTATATTACACGCAATATACGATCCCTGGGTCAAACAAGACAAGCTGTCAAACTGTTTGTCACTGACCACTTACCCGTCGAATATTAGCGCTGTTATTTCAATAAAACAACGATCACATGCTGGTCTGTCTATTTTTAGACAAATTGGAATTCCTGTAGTCGATTCGTGTAGTAGGAATTTAAAACTTCGTATTTTTTCATTGTTTTCGTTACTGATAAACTAAATGCTTTCAGTCATTTTTGTATGCATCCCGGGAAAGCAATCAGCATTGGTGTTTCGCGCTTATATAAATACTTTTACAACATACCTTACCTGTTAATGTGAGGTAAATAACGATTTGATTTCCGTTCTGAAAAGTACCTGCTCGGCCCATTCTCAGATTTGATTGGTTGACAACCTTCGATCGATAAACTCCAGTTAGAATATAGGATATCTTGATTTCTATTTTTATACAACGAACCCGATTGACCGTGAAACACACACACACTACTTGTTGACTTCGGATGTACGTATACACATGACATGTACCTTTGCCCTTTGGTACAAGTTAATCACACCCTTTTTACCCTTATTTAGGTTCTTTTTAGCTCACCTGAGCACAACGTGCTCAAGGGGAGCTTTTAGGATCACCCGGTGTCCGTCGTCCGTCGTGCGTCTGTGCGTTGTGCGTTGTCAACAATTCTTTAAACATCATCTCCTCCTAAACCACTGGGCCAATTTAGACCAAACTTGGCAGGAATGTTCCTTGGGAGGTCCTCTTTAAAAATTGTTCACAAAATTTGATTCCATCAAAAACTCTGGTTGCCATGGCAACGAAATGGAATTTTTTAAGAAATTCTTTAAAAATCCTCTCCTCTGAAACCGCTGGTCAGATTTTGAAATAATTTCACAGGAATGTTCCTTGGGTGACCTTTCTCAAAAAGTGTTCGCGAAATTTTGATCTGTCAAAAAACATGGCTCTGGTGAATGGGGACTATACAGATATAAAGAAATTCTTAAAAATTCTTCTTCTCTGAAACCGCTGGTCAGATTTTAAAATAATTTCACAGAGATGTTCCTTTGGTGACCCTTTTCAAAATTTGTTCGCGAAATTTTGATCCGTCAAGAAACATGGCTCTGGTGAATGGGGGCTACTTGCACTATACGGAAATGAAGAAATTCTTAAAAAATCTTCTTCTCTGAAACGGCTGGTCAGATTCTGAAATAATTTCACAGAGATGTTCCTTGGGTGACCCTTTTCAAAAACTGTTCGCGAAATTATGATCCGTCAAAAAGCATGGCTCTGGGAAATGGTGGCTACTTGCACTATATGGCCATGAAGAAATTCTTAAAAATTCTTCTTCTTTGGAACCGCTGGTAAGATTTTGAAATTATTTCACAGGAATGTTCCTTGTGTGACCATTTTCAAAAACTGTTCGCGAAATTTTGATCTGTCAAAAAACATGGCTCTGGTGAATGGGGGCTACTTGCACTATACAGAAATGAAGAAATTCTTAAAAATTCTTCTTCTCTGAAACTGCTTGTCAGATTTTAAAAAAATTTAACAGAGATATTCCTTGGGTGACCCTTTTCAAAAGCTGTTTGCGAAATTTTGATCCACCAAGAAACATGGCTCTGGTGAATGGTGTCTACTTGCACTATACGGAAATGAAGAAATTCTTAAAAATTCTTCTTCTCTGAAACGGCTGGTCAGACTTTGAAAAAATTTCACAGCGATGTTCCTTGGGTGACCCTTTTCAAAAATTGTTTGCGAAATTATGATCCGTCAAGAAACATGGCTCTGATGAATGGGGGCTACTTGCACTATATGGCCATGAAGAAATTCTTAAAAATTCTTCTTCTCTGGAACTGCTGGTCAGATTTTGAAATAATTTCACAGGAATGTTCCTTGGGTGACCCTTTTCAAAAAGTGTTCACAAAACTTTGATTTATCGAAAAACATGGCTCTGGTGACTGGGGGCTACTTGCACTATACAGAAATGAAGAAATTCTTAAAAATTCTTCTTCTCTGAAACCGCTGGTCAGATTTTGAAATAATTTCACAGAGATGTTCCTTGGCTGACTCTTTTCTAAAATTGTTCGCGAAACTTTGATCCGTCAAGAAACATGGCTCTGATGAATGGGGGCTACTTGCACTATACGGAAATGAAGAAATTCTTAAAAAATCTTCTCTGAAACGGCAGGTCAGATTCTGAAATAATTTCACAGAGATGTTTCTTGGGTGACCCTTTTCAAAATTTGTTTGCGAAATTATTATCCATCAAGAAACATGGCTCTGGTTACTGGGGGCTACTTGCACTATACGGCCATGAAGAAATTCTTAAAAGTTCTTTTTCTCTTAAACCGCAGGTCAGATTTTGAAATAATTTCACAGAAATGTGCCTTTGGTGACCCTTTCAAAAATTGTTCGCAAAATTTTGATCCGTCAAGAAACATGGCTCTGATGGGGGCGGGGCGGGGGGGGCTACTTGCACTAAACACACATGAAGAAATTCTTAAAAATTCTTCTTCTCTGAAACGGCTGGTCAGATTTTGAAATAATGTCACAGAAATGTTCCTTGGGTGATCCTTTTCGCAAATGGTTCGAGAAATTTTGATCCGTCAAGAAACATGGCTCTGATGGCTGCGGGCTACTTACACTATACAGACATGAAGAAATCCTTAAAAATTCTTCTCTGAAACTGCTGGTCAGATTTTGAAATAATTTCACAGAAATGTTCCTTGGGTGACTCTTTTCAAAAGTTGTTTGCAAAATTGTGTTCTGTGAAGAAACATGGCTCTGGTGGTAGGGGCTATTTGCACCATAGGGACATGAAGAGGAATTTCTTAATTCTTCTTCTCTGAAATGGCTGGTCAGATTTTGATATAATTTCACAGAAATGTTTCTAGGGTGACCTTTTTAGCTCACCTGAGCACGAAGTGCTAAGGTGAGGTATTGTGATGGGTCGGTGTCCGGCGTCCGTCTGTCCACAATTCCTTTAAACATCTTCTCCTCCTAAACTGCTGAGCCAATCTTGATGAAACTTGGCAGGGATGTTCCTTGGGTGAAGCTCTACCAAAGTTGTTCAAGAGATTGAATTCCACCCAAAACTCTGGTTGCCATGGCAACAGAAAGGCAAAAAATAGGAAAATCTTTGAAAATCTTCTTCTCTGATTCTAGAAGGCGTAGAGCTTTGATATTTGGTATGTAGCATCTCCTAGTGGACCTCTACCAAGTTTGTTCATACGATGCCCCTGGGGTCAAAACTGGCCCCACCCCGGAGGTCACAAGTTCGAACATAGGAACAGAGAAGGAAAACTTTAAAATTCTTCTTCTCTGAAACAGGAAGGCGTGGAACTTTGATATTTGGCATCTAGCATCTTCTAGTGGACCTCTACCAAGTTGGTTCATATGATGCCCCTGGGGTCAAAACTGGCCCTGCCCCAGGGGTCACAAGTGTCGAACATAGGAACAAAGAAGGAAAACTTTAAAATTCTTCTTCTCTGAAACTGGAAGGCGTGGAGCTTTGATATTTGGCATCTAGCGTCTCCTAGTGGACCTCTACCAAGTTTGTTCATATGATGCCCTTGGGGTCAAAACTGGCCCTGCCCCGGGGGTCACAAGTGTCGAACATAGGAACAAAGAAGGAAAACTTTAGAATTCTTCTTCTCTGAAACTGGAAGGCGTAGAGCTTCGTTATTTGGTATGTAGTGAACCAGTTCTAAGTTTGTTAGTCCCCCTGAGCACAACATGTTCAGTCAGTTTGAAATTGGGTCACCTGGGATCATAAACTAGGTCACTAGGTCAAATTAAAGAAATACCTTGTGGGCACTCTAGAGGCCACATTTATTGCTCAAATGACCTGAAATTTGGTCAGAATGTTTGTCTTGATGAAATCTCGCATGAGTTTGGATTTGGGTCACCTGGGATCATAAACTAGGTCACTAGTTCAAATTAAAGTAATACCTTGTGGGCACTCTAGAAGTTACATTTTTGGCTGAATTGACTTGAAAATTGGTCAGAATGTTTATCTTGATAAAATCTCACATGAGTCCGAATTTGGGTCATGTGGGGTCTTAAATTAGGTCACTAGGTCAAATTAAAGAAATACCTTGTGTGCACTCTAGAGGCCACATTTATTGTTCAATTGATTTGAAAATTGGTAAAAATGTTTCTCTTGATGAAATCTATGATGAGTTCAAAAGTAGGTCACCTTGGGTCATAATCCAGGTCACTAGGTCAAAGAAATACCTTGACGGCACTCTTGAGGCTACATTTCTTGCTCAATTGGCTTGAAAATTGGTCTGAATGTTTGTCTTGATGAAATATTGGATGAGTTTGATATTGGGTCACCTGGGGTCATAAACTAGGTCACTTGGTCAATTTAAAGAAATACCGTGTGGGCACTTTAGTGGCCACATTTATTGCTCAAATGACCTGAAATTTGGTCAGAATGTTTGTCTTGATAAAATCTCGAATGGGTTTGGATTTGGGTCACCTGGGATCATAAACTAGGTCACTAGGTAAAATTAAAGAAATACCTTGTGGGCACTTAGAGGCCAAATTTTTTGCTCAGTTGACTTGAAAATTGGTCAGAATGTTTGTCTTGATATAATCTCACATGAGTCCAAATTTGGGTCAACTGGGATCATAAACTAGGTCACTAGGTCAAGTTAAAAAATACCTTGTGGGCACTCTAGAGGCCACATTTTATGCTCAATTGACTTGAAAATTGTTCAGAATGCTTGTCTTGATAAAATCTCTTGAAAAAATCTAAGATGAGTTTAGAATTGGGTCACCTGGGGTCATAAACTAGGTCACTTGGTCAAATTAAAGAAATACCTTGTGGTCAGTCTTGAGGCCACATACCTTGCTCAACTGACTTGAAAATTGGTCAGAATCTTTGTCCTGATGAAATATCGGATGAGTTTGAAATTGGGTCACCTTGGGTCATAAACTAGGTCACTTGGTCAAAATAAAGAAATACCTTGTGGGCACTCTAGAGGCCACATTTATTGCACAATTGACTTGAAAATTGGTCTGAGTGTTTGTCTTGATTAAACCCTACATGAGTCTGAATTTGGGTCATGTGGGGTCTTAAATTAGGTCACTAGGCGAAATTAAAGAAATACCGTGTTGGCACTCTAGAGGCCACATTTATTGTTCAATTGAGTTGAAAATTGGTCAGAATGTTTGTCTTGATAAAATCTAGGGTGAGTTCAAAATTGGGTCACCTGGGGTCATAATCTGGGTCACTAGGTCAAATTAAAGAAATACCTTTAGAGCACTCTAGAGGTCACATTTCTTGCTCAATTGACTTGAAAATTGGACAGAATGTTTGTCTTGATAAAATATCGCATGAGTTTGAAATTGGGTCACCTGGGGTCATAAACTAGGTCTCTTGGTCAAATTAAAGAAATATCTTGTGGGCACTCTAGGGGTCACATTTATTGCTCAAATGACTTGAAAATTATTCAGAATGTTTGTCTTTTAGATTAGTTCTAAAATGGGTCAACTGGGGACATACCGGTAATCTAGGTCACTAGGTCAAATTAAAGAAATACCTTTTAGGCACTCTAGAGGTCACATTTCTTGCTCAATTGACTTGAAAATTGGTCAGAATGTTTGTCTTGATGAAATCTCACATGAGTCTGAATTTTGGTCAACTGGGATCATAAATTAGGTCACTAGGTCAAATTAAAGAAATACCTTTTGGGCACTCTAGAGGCCACATTTTATGCTCAAATGACTTGAAAATTGTTCAGAATGTTTGTTTTGATAAATTTTCAGATCAGTTAAAACTGTTTTAAATTGGGTCATGTGGAGTCATAAACTAGGTCACAAGGTCAAAGAAATACCTTGTGGGCACTCTAGAGGCCACATTTATAGTTCAATTGATTTGAAAATTGGTTAAAATATTTGTCTAGATGAAATCTACGATGAGTTCAAAATTGGGTCCCCTGGGCTCATAATCTAGGTCACTAGGTCTAATTAAAGAAATACCTTTAGGGCACTTTAGAGGTCACATTTCTTGCTCAATTGACTTGAAAGTTGGTCTTGATGAAATATTGGGTGAGTTTGAAATTGGGTCAGCTGGGGTCATAAACTAGGTTACTGGGTCAAATTTAAGAAACACTTTATGGGCACTCTAGAGGCCACATTTATTGCTCAATTAACTTGAAAACTGTTCAGAATGTTTGTCTTGATGAATTTTTTGATGAGTTCTAAATTGGGTCACATGGGGTGATTAATTAGATCACTAGGTCAACTTACGGAAATTCCTTGTGGACGCTCTAGAGGGCACATTTTAAGTTCAATTGACCCGACAATTGGTCAGAAATTGAATTATGCACATTTAGTGAATTTCGCCTATTGACTCAGGTGAGCGATATAGGGCCATCATGGCTTTCTTGTTTGACTTATGTTTTTTAGCTTACTTGAGCACAAAGTGATCGTGATCGTGCTGTGTCCGGCGTTGGTCGTGTGGTGTGTGTCGTCCGTCGTCAACTTTTTACCTTGTGTATGCTCTAGAGGCCACATTTTCGGTCAGATCCTCATGAAACTTGGTCAGAATGTTTGTCTTGATAAAATCTGGGACGAGTTCGTAATTGGGTCATGTGTCAAAAACTAGGTCACTAGGTCAAATCTTAGAAAAACCTTGTGTGCGCTCTAGTCTCAGTGACCCTGGAGTGAAATTTCGCCCATTGACTCAGGTGAGTGATCCAGGGCCATCATGGCCCTCTTGTTTTACAAATGGGTTCTTTAATTGTCTGTCGGGGTGATCAGATTTATTTGCCTTGAAATGGGAGATTCCCGATGATATCGAGAGGGTTTGGAAGCAATGCTTACGTGCAGAAATGAAACTGCACGAAGCAAATGCTTGTAAAAAAAGGTTATCAAGCGGATTAAAGATTTTTTTTTTTCAGAGTAGATATTCACTGTCCCAATTCTTTGGTACAAAAAAATACTGTCTTATTTTGCAATTTTTAGTATGGCCCAAATCTTTGGGTCATGAAAAATAATTATTTTCACGTTTTTTGATGGTGTCCCAATTTTTTTGGTGCCCCAAAATTTAAGCAAAGTACGGGTAGCCTCCAAAATGGAGGAGTGTTGCTGGTTGGTAAAAAGTTAACGCTTTTCCATGCAGATCTGTCTTTTAACAACCCTAAGGAAGAAGACTTTGTGGAAAAAAGGAGAAAATGCTGATAACCAGCATTTTCTCCTTTTCAACAATTTTCTACCCTTTCCAAGAGGTATCTCAATGTTTGAGGTACATTTAAATGTTGTCTACAAATGCTTTCAGTATTGATTAGTCTAAAATTTTGTCATCTGGAAAAGAGGTAAACCCTGAAAAAGTGAAATGGATATATATAAAAAGAAACTACTGGTACAATTTGGAGGCTAATATATTGCTAAGAATATCACAAATATTTGACAGTCTACATTCAAGATCAGGTGAAGCCTTCAAATAGTTAAGTCTGATCTCAGGCACAACATGGTATTGTATGTGATCACAGAGTATGGTCTTGTATAAAGGACCGTACAGTATTTCCATTAAAACCTTTAGCGTCAAATGTGAGAAGGGAATATTGGAACATTGGCTTGTTTGAAGAACTCTACATTATTTCCAACATTCATCAGGACAGAACACGGGCTTGTATCTAGGACCATACAGTGTCTCCGACAGTATCAATATCCGTGAAATTGATATGACAGAACAAAGGCATGTATGTAGGACTGTACAGTGTTTCAGAACATGGGCTTATATGCTGGACTGCACATTGTTCCTTACAGTACCAATAGCCCCAAATAAGATGACAGAACATGGGCTTGTTTGTTGGACTGTGCAGTGTTTTGAACACTATCACTGACCTCAGATATGAGGAAGAAAAATGAATTTGTATGCTAAGGACCATACAGTGTTTGCAACAGTACCATTGCCTCAAATAAGAGGAGGGAACATGGGCTTGTATGTTGGACCATACATAGGCGTGTGTGTAGGACTATACAGTGTTTCAGAACATGGGCTTATATGTTGGACTGCAGAGTGTTCCTTACAGTACCACTAGCCTCAAATAAGATGACAGAACATGGGCTTGTTTGTAGGACTACAGTGTTTTGAACACTACCACTGACCTCAAATATGAGGAAGGAACATGAACCTGTATGCTAAAGACCATACAGTGTTTGCAGCAGTACCACTTGCCTCAAATAAGAGTTGCAAATTTGTTTCAGTAGGAAATAAGCAAACTTTTGCAGTGCAAAGCCCAAGTTGCCTGTAAGTTTTTACTAGGCGGCAAAATTTTAGAAAACTAAAAGCAGTTGCAGACAACAAATTAAATTTGGCTCAAATTATTGGATTTGTCTGAAAGGATAAAAAACATGGTGGGAAAGGGAGAAAATACAGGTTACCAGCAAATTTTCTCCAGTACCCACAATGTTTACAGAAGCCATCTCGATAACTGTTGTTTAAACTCATGATTGTGTGGTAAAAGGTTAAAATAGTGTGATCTTGGCTCAAAATTAGGTTTTTTGTCTTCTTTGAGATACAGATTATGTTTCTGCAGTGATAGCGTTTATTTAGCCTTTGCCAAACAATCCAGTATTTGAATGATGCTCAAGAAGAAATCACTATTTTGAAAACTTTATGGGAAAAAGAGGGGAAAAAAAAATGCCGGTAACAAGCATTTTCTCCTTTTCCTTCAGTTATTCCTATCCTCTTTAGGAATAATTCCATCAATTTGACATATCTACATATTCATTTCATAATGGGCAGCTCTAAACTTGAGTTGTCTGGTAAAAGGGATGAATTTATGTACTTCACGCAGAGGAATGGAAAACGGAAAAGTCGCATAATAATAATAATTATTTGTTCCAATGGCTTCCAGCAGAATACAATATCTAGCCATGAAATAGGATCACGTATGTGTCTCAGGTGTTAAATCTTTCAATTTATGTGTTTTTGGTTTGGTTTTTCTTATATAATACTAATTAAGTGAATATACATCTCGTCAGATTTACCAGTCATATTT